>JAAAKQ030109624.1:0-14114 GCA_010016005.3 Zanna intricata
AGTTCGTGGAACTCAGCCGTAACGCAAATTTTCATAGTTAGATCTAATCTTCACATTTTTCGTCGACTGGAAATATGCTAGAAATGTAGCTGCAGGGGGTCCACCGGAACCAGTAAAATTTTGAAAGTGATCTATGAGAAAAATAAGTTTGGGAACCTCTGACTTAAAGGAAGGGACAAAAATCTTCATAAACGGATATGTTTAAAGAAGATTTAAAAATTTGTTAAAATTTAAAAAAATAAAACTGATTTAATCATTTTACAAAAATATAATTAGGATATAATTAGTCGGGTATCCGTGGCGGAGTGGTAGCGTCTGTTTTTCATCCGGAAGTTCCTAGGTTGGAATCCCACTTAGGCATAGCATTTTTTTATACGGTACAAATTGCTATTTTTATGAAAAATAACCAAACCAAACGATGCCCGCATCTAAAAAAAAAAAATGAAATAAATTTTTTATTCTCTTTTAAAAATTTAAACTATATCATTTTATTTAAAATATGGTTAGGGTTTTAAGAATATTTATCCCATGAAAAAAAAGTTTGAAAAAAAGACAGAAAAGGTGAGGTTCCGTCACCATGAACAGAAACGGGCAGAAATGCAAAGAAGCTTCATAAATAGACTAATTTAATAGACTAAAGACTTAATAGACTTTAGAGATATGATGCCAGGAAAATAAAAATTACAACAGGACTGCTTCCTGTTGTTCTTTCAAAATTAATTTAAGGTTCTCTAGTATCTTACATGTTTATTACTTTTTACTATCTTGTACGAAATGAAGGAAGTATTGAGATCGTGAAAAATTTCGGTTTTCAGATTTCAACGGAAATAACCGTTTTGAATCAATTTATAACTAAAAGACGATTGATTGGATTTAGGACTGTTCTAACATCTAGTTGTGGCACCTTCCCTTTTCATTGCAATCGAATGAACCAAGAGTGTCCAAAAAAAAACAAAATCCAAAAAAAATTTGGATTTTGGACTTTTTCTTAGCTACATAATAAGCCCTCATAGAGAGCTTTTCAACGATATATCATGAGATATCGTTGAAGTACTACTTACGGTACTTATTTTCATTGGTTCCAGAGTTATAGCCAAATAAAATTTTAATTAATGAAATACTTGCCAAGATCCAAATTCACCGATTTGAAAACACATCGGTTCGAATCAAACTTCATCTCCTTTTCTTTTTTCTTAACTTTTTTAAATTTAAATATATTGATTCATTAATAATTATTAACTCATAAGTGCAAAAAAAATTACAATAATAATAAAAAAAAAATAAAAAATAAAAATATATAATATACAATCAAAACTTATTAGTGAAATAAAATTTTATGGAATTTCGAAAATGTTTATATGTGATTTAATAGGCATTATTACATATGCGTTTATGTAACAGATTCGGTGAAACATCTGACTATATAATATTAATTGAAAATTATAATTTAGAATCTTTTTGGATTTTCGTATAAGGAAGTCATGGGGTGTTCAAATCAGTTTTTTATAAAATCATGTCTTCTTAATAAGAATTTAAATTAAAGTAATTTAAATTTTAGTATATCATAGAATAAATATGACATTCAGATCGGTTAAGTATAGCAATCCGACCGGCCTCCGTGGCGGGTGGTAGCGTCTTGACCTTTCAGCCGGAGGTCCCGGGTTCGAATCCCGGTCAGGCATGGCATTTTCACACACGCTACAATTCATTCATCTCATCCTCTGAAGTTATACCTTAATGGTGGTTCCGGAGGTTTAAAAAAAAAATGTATAGCAATCCGGTTGATGTATTGAGGGATGACTGCGAAAGTTGTTTTAAAATCATTGATGTGGAATCTTTCGTTTAAAATGTCTTTCACTGAAGTTTCATGAGAAAATTTTCAATGTAAATATAGTAGGATTTTTAAAAAAAATATAGAAAAATAATGGTCCATTTGATGAGAAGTAGACTTAAACATAAAAAAGGGTTGAATTGAAAATCTCCGTATTTATTAAGTCGATATGAGAAAGCGTTTCTAAAACTGCATTTGTTATTTTACTAAAAGAAGAACATAAAACAATTTTATGTTTAATGCACGAAAATGAAAAAAAATAAGAACAAAAACCTAAGCTTTCAAAGAAGAAACTTTTTTTTTTTTTTATTTCTTTTTATTGTTTAACCTCCGGAACCACAATCAAGTATATCTTCAGAGGGATGTGATGAATGAATTGTAGCGTGTGTGAAAAATGCCATGCCTGACCGGGATAGTTTCAAAGAAGAAACTATCAATGAATATACTCACGTACTCATTAAACATGCATGAAGGGCTTACCATAATTTAAACAACAAAATAAGTTTATAGAACACAACACGTCTAAATGTTTATAAAATTTAGATTGCGTAACTAAAAATGTATATTTTACCATAAATTTGGCCATAAAGATTCTGTTTAAAAAATGATTCTAGCTGCTTTTAAAGAATTTTGGAAATTATCCGCTAAAGAACATTTTAAACAATATTATCCTCATTATCGTACTACAAAACAGGAAACACTTTTTTTTGTTATTCAGTAATTAATTTAATTTTTTTAGATCAGTGGACTATTATTATTCTGTTTTAAGCTTCCAAAACAAAAATAGAAATTCTTATATCATCAAATAAATGGATTTTGACTGTGTTAAAATTTCTTATGTGTTTTTCCAGCTGCAGTTTATATTTTCTCCAACTGTAGTAACCTCTTTGGTATTGGATTTCTTTACCAATACTCATTCATTTATACAATAAGTGTGTAATATATATCGTGACTGTAATTTTTTAGATGACTTGGTTCGAGAGAAAATGACTCCCGTGAATAGTAGGCATCCCACACAAAGCTTACCAAGGATAGTGAGAAATTAAGTGGTTTTCTATTACCTTCTTCACTGACCAAGTAATTTTTATATATCACCATGTCAAATACATTGAAATGATGGTAATAGTTAGCTCCACAAGCGAAGTTTTCTCTATTCAGCACAGGAGTTAGCTGTATAAGGAACATCATTACTCTGAGGGAAAGTAATTGTATTAGTGCCATCTGTATAATGGATTAATTATTTAAGATATAAGATATATAAGAATGAGAGATCGTAAAGAAATTATTAATGTAATCGTTTTTATAGGGAAACAATTCATTATAAATATTTTCTTCACTCAATAGGGTAAAGACAAGGAAAAGCATTTATAAAAAAAAAATTTAACGATATTATTGAAAATTTTAAATCAGCAAAGATAATTTTAATTTGTGTATAATTTAATACAGAGAATATGAAAGATTATACTCACTAAAATTTTATTTTCTTGATCTTGATATTTTAAGTGTTTTAAAACCTCAACTTTGTCAGAGAAATAGAAATACTAAATTTCAATTAAATTTACGTGTACAGTCATTTAGCAAATGAAAAACACAAATTTTATTCTGAAATTGATTCAGTTGAATTAACAATTGCAACTGAATATTCATTCCAAAACTTCCAGCAGAATATTTATGTTTCCATCTGAATATAATACGAGTTCAACTTGAGGCTATTTCACTATAGGCGATGATTTATTCAACTCCCATTAATATGAATCATGCAGGCCGATATCAAAAAAGAAATACCCACGCAGTATTAATCCTATTATAAAATAATTTAATTGGATAAATAAAGAATAATTCCAAGACAATAAAACATTACAAAAGAAACATTATCAAACACAAAATCAAAGTGAAATTCTTAAGGGAACTTTAAGAACTATTCGAAATTAAATCTAGAGTAAGGCAAATTGATGGACTTTCTCCAATCCTCTTTAATTGTACCCTTGAAAAAGTTATAATAGGGTTGGAAAAAGAACTTAAAAAGTTAAATACTAAATCATAAAATTGGGCACCAAAAAAAATTCAATCGTCTGGCCTTCGCAGACGATGTTGCAATTTTTGCAGGAGCTATAGAAGAGGCTAAAATCATTCTGATTTTCCAATTACAAAGATAATAGAATTCAAACCCTTAAAATTTCTGACAGCAAAAAAATAAGAAGAGTTCAAAGGTTTAAATATTTGGGAGAAATCACAAACCGAATGTAATTGAAGAAAAATGAGATGAAGAATAGAGTACAAAAATGGAAACTGCCTATCATCTATCATCAAAGAACATTTAAAATCCCTAAACTAGGCTAAAAAAATCCCTAAACTGCCTATTATCGAAGAACATTTACAATAAAAAATCCCTAAACTGCCTATCATCGAAGAACATTTACAATTAAAAAAATCCCTCGAATATAACCCCTCAGTTGAGTCTCTGTAAAATTGTAGTCCTAACAGAAGCACCAAAGATAGACAAAACAAATATTTAGATTCTATATATACAGAGGCGCAAATACCAGCCGTTTTAAAGAAACAGATTTAGTAACATTAAACATTTCTAAGGGTCTATGTAAAGACAGAAATAAAATTAGAAAAGTGATTCGAGAATTTAAGTTTTCAGAAAAAAAGGGAGTTATAAACCTGAATAGTGAACGGAAGAAAAGCGACAACAACAGAACAAAAGAATGAAAACCTTTTGGAAAAAAAGTCTGAACTATGCAACCGTTATCGGTAGTAGTCGGAATGGAAAGAAAAAATAGTAATTGATGAGTGAACGGCGAATTTTCTGTTTTAATCTACCTCGATTAAATAAAATTATTTAAACAATAATATATTAATCCTAGATTTTTCATTCCTGGTTTTTTTTCCCAAATGATAGAAATTTACTTTTTTCGTTTAACAAAATTAAGTAACTCCATCAGTAACTTTAATTTAACAAATTTATAATTTGTTTTATAAATACAACTTTTATATGGAAAAAGTAAAATGATAATCAATAGGCATTCATGATTCATTTCCCTTAAAAATAATCTTGTAACATAGGTTAACTTGTCTGTTTGTTATTTAAATATGCGTGCGGTCGAAAACATGAGAAAGATAAAATTCATTTCTATATTTATAACGTAAAAACTGTTCAATAATTAATTTGTACGCACTTTTTCTACGAGAAATATTATGTTTAAAAGTATGTATTTACTAACTATATAAAAATTATCTATTAAAAAAACAGTCGTAGTTTTTCGTTTTATTAAATTTAAATACTCTCTTTAAACCGTCGTACTGCTGAAATATTTCTGACCGATATTAACAGAAGCAAAATGATAATTTATATTAACGAAAGTTATTAAATAATTATCGTTCATTGATAAACCATGAAATTAATTTAATAGAAATAACTTATGTGTAACAAATTGTACAATTATATACAGAATGAGATTGGAGAAATGAATACTAACAAGGGAAGGCTGTTTATGAAGTGGTAGGAGGTGGGGAATATTGACTACCATCAGTGTGTTAGACTAGTATGGTTGTGTAGCTCTACTCACCAGTTGTAAACTGTCAGTCACTCAGTGAGGCGCTTTGTAATGTTTGTGAGAGTTCAGTGTTTATTCAGTAAATTAGCGGCGCGTTGAAATGGTTGTCGCGATGGCTCACGTGCTTGATATTAAACCGCGAGTGATAGCAGCTGAAGTAAAGACTCCAACTCAGCAAAGCGATCACCAAAAAACTCAATCTAAACCACATATTGCAGGTAAAATATATTACTGTAACTTTTTTGTTTTAATAAATATTCATATAGAGTAAAAATATATTCGGTATCTGAATCCCGGTATTGGTTTAATGTGTTTTATTTCGTCATTTAATTGTCACGCTTGTAAATTTATAAACTTTAGTAAGCCTCCCCTTTTTATTATTGTAAAAAAAAAAAAAATAACCCAAATAAGGTTAAATAGTTATCCTACCAATCAACCCGGCAGCTTTGCTATACTTTTGCAGGATAGTTAAATATTATTTAAGTACATAATTAAGATATATTAAAACACTAGCATTAGTAATGTAAGTTTGTCGTTGAGGATCAATTAAAATTTATTTTATTTTTATTTCTGTCAAAATTTTTTTATATTTTAAACAAGGTCACTTGTTGAATTGTAATTGAAGTCATCATAATGTGACATTTAATGTAGATAATTAATAAAATAGATACATAATTAAGATCGGTTCGCAATTATACGTAATATAAACGGTAGTCAAGGTAGGATAGGTACTATGCTACTCCACAGATAAAAAAGGGAGATAAATGTTAATTATACTAAAATCTAGTTCGAGACTCCAGCAAAAAATACTAAATACTAATATAAAAAAAAATAAATAAAGCACCAGTGTTCATATTAATATACAAGAAATATATAAAATAATAGTAATACAAATAAATATATTAAATTAAAAAGGTGGTGCAATATTATACATAAATATATACATATATGAATAATATTATAAAAGTGGTGGTATATATAACTATTTATAAGGAATTAATTTACATTATTTGAGTACTTATCTCATGCGTAGTTAAATTAAAGATTCAGATTTTTTGCTTTAGTAGACGTTTTTGTTTTTTAAAAAATCAAGAAAACAATAATTTATTTATGTATTTGAATTTCAAACAAATTGGCGGGAACATTTTTTAAATTAATTGATAACTTATTAAAAACGGTAATGAATCTGTATTAAGACCCTTTCTAGTAGTTCAATATAATTTGTATTATACAAAAATTGTTCGTCGATTTGATAGAGATGGATATTTCTATGACTATTATGATATTATGACTTTTGATACTTCTTAAAAAACTTGTTTTTATTTTTATTTTTTTTAAATTGGGTAGCAAATTCCTAAATCTATTCTTAGAAATGGGTAAATGTTTAACGTTATTAAAAGGTTGAATATGCATAAATTAAAAAAAAATTATTTTAATTTATTTACTAAATATTGGTCAATAGGTCAAGAAGATTGAAATTTACGTTACCAAATAATCTTAGAGCCCATTTTCGTATCGTATAAATATGTTCTCACTTTTTAAAATAAATAGTAATATTTAATTTTATACCTAAGCATGTTAAATACGTGATAATTATAATGATTACATTTTATTAAAATGCTTCAAAACGAAATTTTATGGTTTAACAATGTTATTGAGGAAATCAATATGATCGTCCCAACAGTATTTATCTTCTAACAAAACACTTACAAATTTCACACTTTAGGCAACAGAAATACTACTATTGTCATCAGTGGGAATGTTGTCTACGTGATGAGTAATCAAACTTGAAAGAAGCAATATTATCTCTTAGAAATAAATAATAAAATAAAAAATAAATGCAATATGCATGTTTAAGTTCTAGGATTAATTAAATATAACGACAAATAACTTCAAAATAATAAACCCTTTTTATTCTAAACAGTAAAATTCTGCTAATAACTTAATTTGTAACAAAAAAAACTTATGCGTCACCTATATGTCTCATTAAAAAAAAAAAATTACACGCACATATCGCTATTTTTCCTCCTTTTTCTTTTCTTTACTTAAGGTATCTTAATTTTTACTATCAAAATATTCTTTCTACCGTCATTTACGAAGTTTTATTTACGCAACTTGAATAAGTTAATTTATAACATCAAATGATTCTAAGATTTAAAATATTTAAACTTACTTTATGAATTTCATTTGTTTTTTAATAGATTAAAATGAATTTTAATACTCTGTCTTTCTCTCTTCAATCACGTTATCTTAAATAATATTTATTTCTTGTTACAGTTCAACAACGTCAATTTTCTATTATAAAAGTTATTCTGCAATATTACAGAATTCAGATTTAAATCATGTGAAGGTAGTAGGGTTATTATTTTCATTATTATAATCTGTTTATTATTGTTAGTCATGTTTCGTTTTTTCATTTTTAACAACATATAATTTTCGTGATCAGTGGAGAGAGTTGACAAAAGTTGATGCCAAACACTACTGTATTAATTGTATGATTTAAGGCAGTAAAATAGGAAAAAAATTTATTTTGAATTCCGTCTACGGTGGCACTGATTTTTAATTGTTTTATTTTCTGTTTTTATACATATCTCTTTTATTATTAATCTGTGTTATTTGGACTGAGGAAATCTCCATAATAATTAGTGGATTACAATATTATTTAGTAAAAGGTATAAAGTAATCTAGTATAGTCTGGAAATTTTACGGTATAAAATATTAAATGTATTTTAAAATTCACGTACTTTTCTCGTCTTTTTTGTACAATATTTTTATTCTCATCAAGATATTAAAATTTATTTTAATAAATGCCTTATTTTTCTTGTAACATTTCCTAATGTTACAAGACGTGTGAATGGGATAAGGAGAGCAGTGTCATCCTTTACGAAGCTTGCATAGGATTATAAAAAAGGGGAAAAGTAACGTGTATTACATTACAATAACTTTTGTGCAAGTCGATAAATCTTAATGAGTGTTATATCTGTATTATTACACGAATTTAACACTTATTGTAATGTAATTTGAAAAAAATAATTTAGTCCTCATTTGAAAAACAGTTAAATAATTCATTACCACTGGTTTTATTTCAAACACATAAAAATACTTTTTACAAATTTTTATTTAAATTTGAATTTTAGATGTTTGCCATCTCCCCTCGTACGTAAAAATTTTAACTCTAAAACTTTGGATACTACTTAAACCTAATTTTTTTTTTTAAACCTCCGGAACCACAATTAAGTATATCTTCAGGGGGATGAGATGAATGGAATTGTAGCGTGTGTGAAAAATGCCATGCCTGACCGGGATTCGAACCCGGGACCTCCGGATGAAAAGCCGAGACGCTACCACTCGGCTACGGAGGCCGGCACTTAAACTTAATTATTATTCTTTAATTGCACTTAAAAAAAATATATATATATTCCTAATAAGACTGATTTTTTTCATAAATGATGAAAATTCAGCCAGCAACCGTTAATGGCGTTGAATATATTATTTAGATAAATAAAAAAAAAGTTTTGCATCCGATCATGAAATAGAAATTATCGTTAGATCAATTTAAAATTTCGAAAAAACTGATAACACAGTTGTAAAACTTTCACGTCACGCGGTTTTTTCTTATTCATGGCGGCTTACACAATTTAATTTAAAATATTTATAATTTTATATAAACGTAAAGTTTTTAATACAGCTGTATGGCAGTCCTACACTAGCGCTCCTTGTGATGACAGGGGCTCTTTGTGTTGTCGTATGCCGCAATATACCCACTTATCCACTAGTTTAGAGTATTTTTTTTTTTGGGGGGGGTGTGATTTTCAAAATCTTTTTTAAATATTATTTTTAATTGTTAAGAAATATGCCGAAGAAAAATAAAATAAATAAATAATTCAAGTTACTAAGGGTGACCTTGCTCTGCAGCCTCAACCCCTTGATCTCTTAAGTTGAAAATTTAATGGCTTCAATGCCCCATATACAGAAGGACCAAGTTTGGTAAAAATTGGCTCTGGAAATATAAGGTGTGAGATATTGAACACATGCGCCCGCGCACAGATGCATACGAACATTCGGAATATTTCTATCCCGTTTTTGGGGTTCCTTAGTGTCAAAATGTCAAGATTTGGTAAAAACCGCATATGCCCAAATTGGGCCTATTGCAATACTTTCCCTTCTACAGCTTTAGCTCTGCTATATCGCTAAACGGGGAAGTAAAATTATTTAAAATAATAGGTCTTGACTTTCTTCATCCAATATAATTCTGTTTATAGGTCATCGGATACTATAAATTCTAAGGAAAAATAAATAAGTGACTTTTAATTTATTTATATATATATTATATACAAAATTAAAAGTGTGTGTGTCAGCGCGCGATTTTCTATTAATATTAGCAGTTATAAACAATATCTTATGATTAAATAGTTTTTATAGAAGAGGGTATTTTTTTTTTTAATCTCCGGACCACCATTAGGTATTTCTTCAGAGAAAGAGATGAATGAATTGTAGCGTTTGTGAAAAATGCCATGCCTGACCGGGAATCGAACCCTTTCAGAAGAGACTGTATAAGTAATTCTTAACTGACATATTAATCATTTAACTCCTTTAAAACAAGTTCATTATAAATAAAATAAATGGAACTATTTCTATTTAAATCATGAATTAATTCAAAATATATTGTTCTGTTCCGTAGTCAACTTCTTCAAAAAAAGGTAAAGAAGCTTGCTGTTTCAAAATATTTAATTATTGGATAAATGATGAATAATTAGGAAAATAGATAAAATTATGTTTTTTGCAGTTTTAAAATGCTATCATTAAAATAATATATGTGCCTTTGTGTGTTTATTCTTGTTTATTATAAAAAAATTAATTGTCGTAGAAAGTTAACAATAACTTTTGTTAACATTGACACTAATGACTTATGGTTATAATAAAATATGAACAAGTAATAAAAAAAAAAAGACTTAAAGTATCTGGCAACAGAAATACACAACATTAACGAAATAAAAATAATGAACAAAAAAGTTGTAAAATATTTCTTATTGTTTTATTATTATCACCGTAACAACCGTATCCTTTTCAGGTAATAAAATTCATTTTATTAAAGGTTAATCTTAAAATTAGAAATTAAGTATTGTTATGCTTATATTAAAAAATTTCTGTTAAATATTTGTTCAATTTATTTTTCCTTATTGTGGAAAAAAGATTATAACAAAAAAAAAAAAAATTAACATTTTGTTTTTGATATTTTGTTTTTTTCTTAAGTATTTTTTATGTAGATTAGGAAATTTATTTTTACTTAAATTATTTAATGAGTTTTAATTTTTTTTAGTCTTATTAAACTTAATAAGAATACATGAGGATGATGTACAAGGTTGTGGTTTGTCTTCCCCTAGGAAAAGTTAACAGTTGACCCGATTTGACAATCATATTTTATTGCTTTCAATCATCTAAAGCCTGGTGGGTTGCAATAATTTTAAAGTTAGGTTGTATATAGATTAGAGTAGGGAAAAGAGCTATATTGGTTAAAGAAGTGAAAACTTATTTTAAGGATAGAGAAAAGAGTTTAGAAAACTGTGGCTTCAGGGCGTGTAAGTCACATAAGTAGAGGAGGGTGTTAGGACCTTTATTTTTTTATTTTTCTGTTCGATACACTTTATGATTACGCTTTCATGCAGGTTGTAAACAGTTTGTTACTGTTTGTTGATATTTATTAAGGGCGATTCTTAAAGGAAGAAGAACTGTAAAATTTCTTATAGTAGGTCCGCATCGGTAATACGGTGACTATATGGCATTACGAAATCTATAAATAATAAAGAAAAATCACAGGACTGAAAAAGAATTTGTTTTATCTAAGAAATGGAAAATACTTGGAATTTTTCGTTTTTTTCTCAGAATATTGTGATGAAATCAATTTCATTTTTGGTGTATATGTTTGAATGTATATATGAAAACACGTGTTCACTTTGAGAGCAAATGTCTCTTGAACAGATGTATATAATAACATGAACGTGAATGTACCCAAGAAAAAGAAACTAATAACATGATGTTTTCTATGAGGAAATTACTTAAAAAAAACTTTTCTTTTTCAGTTTGGAAAGAAATCGTTTGAGTATTACTTCAAGAAATAGTAATTTTTTAGAGTTATAAGTGTAAATATAAATACACACCTTAACAGATGATTTCCAAAATACATTACACTTTTTCCCTTGTTAGATATCAATGCATTCCTATAAATCAATAAAGTCATGGCTGTAAGAATATAAAATGAGTGTTACAATCCATAATTAATAGACAAACACCTTTCATCCGGAGGTCCCGGGTTCGAATCCCGGTTAGGCAAGGCATTTTTCACACACGCTACAATTCATTCATCTTATCCTCTGAAGATATACCTAACAGTGTTTCCGGAGGTTAAACAAATGAAAGAAAATACAAACAGGGTATTCATTTTAAGAATTCTAAGAGCTCAAAAAAATTAACTTCTCTCATTTTCCCTTAGCATTAAAAACAAGCTATTGAAATTTTTCATTTTGCTTCTATTTTTCAATATGGTAGCCAACGTAATTTTTTGCACGGCAACTCATATTCTTTTATGTAATTTACTTATACGAAACATTATGATAAGATGCCGGCCACTGTGGCGCGAATGGTAGCGTCTCGGCCTTTTGTCCGGAGTTCCCGGTTCGAATCCCGGTCAGGGATGGCATTTTTCACACACGCTAAAATTCATTCATCTCATCCTCAAAAGATATACCTTAACGGTGTTTTCGGAGGTTAAACAAAAAACAAAATTAAAAATAAAAACAAATTATGTTAAGATATTCAAGACATCCAAGACTTCTTTTCTTGAATGTGTTCACCTAAATACAACTACTCAAGAGAGATAAGCTTTCGAAGATGTAATCCAAGCTATCTAATCCGAAGCTATCAAGATCTAATCCGAAGATGTACGTAGATCCAATGGAAATCAGATGTAGCATCCGAATAGAAGCATTTAGGACAAAATACCGGAAATAAAACTTTACTCTTAATTAGGTTTCCTATTAGAGAATTACATAAAACATACGTATGAGTTGCGAGATAAAAAATTGTGTTGGCCGCCGACATATCAACTGAAAAATTCCAATTACTACTTTTAATGCTTAGAGAAAACTAAGTAAATTCCACATTTAAAGTTTTTTTTTTTATAGTTTCAGAGATCCTAATACAAGCATATTAAAATGAATTCTATGTATGCTTTATATTGAAATGAATTTGTATCTGATTGCTCAATAATTAATCGAGTCGGTTGTTATGTTTCTCTTCACATGACAAGCACTTCTTGTTACTACAGAAACTTACTGGTCGAGATTATAATAATATTCTTTCATTAAACTTCAACAAGATAAATTTTTCGAACGAAGACGAATTTCTTTTGGCACACTGGTCAAGACGTGCGTATGGCGTATAACTAATTATAAATAAAATTAATTTTATTCTTCTACTTATACTTCCTTGTTTCAATTCAAGAAAAAAAATTAATTTTGAATCTTTTTCAAACTGTTTTAGGATACGCAGTTAATTTGAAACTATTGCTTCTACCTTTATACGTTTTTCAAAGGAATAAAAGAACTTCAAATCAAACTAAGATGGAAATGTAACTTTTGTTGTCTACGATTGACATTTGTATTTACAAGTATCTAAACAGATTTTTTTTAATGCAGTATGAATTAAAAATATGGTAAAAACTTCTTTTGAAGTTAATATTTGAAACAAAGTTAATGAAATTCAACTGAAAACTATCAATTATAAAAAAAAAAATCTCATGTGGACACTACATCACTTCCTGCACACCTATTAAATTACATATACACATTTTTTTTTTTTTTTTTAATGAAATGTATATAAAATATTATTTAATTAATAAAATCTGATATTTTTTCATTTTTTTTTTTAGATTTATTGAATTATTATTAGGTCATAAAATATTTTGTTACAATCAGAGGTTAATAATTATTAATAAAGCAATACATTTAAGTTAAAAAAAAAGGACATGAAATCTGACTCCAACCGATATGCCTTCTGCATGTAAGATCCAAATATTGCATTAATAAAAATTTAATTTGGCTATAACTCGCGAACCAATGAAAATAAGTACCATTATGATATATCGTTGAAAATCTCTAAATGACCGCTTATTACTGCAGTTAAGAAAAAGGTCTAAAATCCAGACTTTTTTGGGATTTCATACTTTTTTGCATTTTTGGTTCAGTCAGTGAGAATCAAAAAAGGAGGTGCACAATTAGATGATGTAACAGCCGCAAACCCAAACTTTCAACATCCTACGGCTAATCGTTTTTTAGTTATGCGTGTTACATTCATACATACAGACGTCACGCCGAAAGTAATCAAAATGGATTCGGGAATGGTCAAAATGGATATTTCCGTTGAAATCTGAAAACCGAAATTTTTCGCGATCACAATAATTCTTTAGTTCGTACAAGGAAATAAAAATCCGTGTTATTTTAAAAACAACCAACCGTTGTCATTCATTTACACAAAAAAACGTACAAAAATTGTTAATTGGAGTTATACATATTTCTTTTTTTGAAATTGCATTTATATATAAATTATAATTAGTTTATATTAAATACTATCGTTATACGTGTAAAAACGATGTTAACACATTTGTGTTAAGTTTAATTTCTTCTTATTCACATATTTTTTATAATTTAAAAATGAACAAAATTATT
>JAAAKQ030109635.1:6722-32485 GCA_010016005.3 Zanna intricata
TGCTTGGTTCAGCCGGTGGAATATTCCTTCTTTAATGAAATTTTTTTATTAATCTGTTTTTCCTTATTTTGAAAATGGATGTGTGAGCAAACTGAAATGGAATTATCAATTTTCACAATAACCTTCATTGGGAATAAGAAGATCCTCATGTCAATAAGCAGTCAAGGTTTCAACAATTTTCAATAATGTTTGAACATGTATCATTGACAATTCACTGACCGAACCAAGTTTCCTGGCACCAAATTGAACGGCAAGAATTATTACTGTTTCTTACAAAATTTCCAACTGAATCATTTGGAATAAGTTTCTCTGGTAACTAGAAGTAATAAGTGGTTCATGCATGATTGTGGCCCACTATATTACAATATCAATATCTGCAACACTTGGAAAATAACTTACCTAAAAAGTGAACTGGTCATGCAAGAACAATAATATAGCTTGGCCTGCAAGATCACTTTATGAAAATCCAACAGATTTACATTTTTGGAGACCTAAAAAGTATGGTTTAAAATAACCAGTGCCAGGTTTGAAGATCTTCTGCAGAGAGATAAAGAAGTTTTTTATATAATAGATTTATACCAACACTTTTTAAAGAGTGAGAACTGGTAAATAATCGGCTACAATCGTTGACTGCCATCAACAAAGGCCACTTCAAATGTTTACTCTATGGAAATTAAAAATAAAGATGGTATCAATCATTTATGTGTTTTTAATATTTGTGTTGTTTAAATTCTCTTCAATCTTAAATAAATCCAATCTTTATTGCAATTTTAAAGGATTTATTACATCTTATTGTTTTCCTATAATGATAAATAATTTCCACCACTCACTGCTAAGAGCAAATTATGTAAAATGACAGAAAATAGTGTGCAATTACTAGTATATGTGCGAATAGTAATTAGTATTTTTATTTAATTATTTTTAAAGAACAAAGGCCACCAAACTTCAATTTTATTAATACTTCACAACAAATAACTTTAGTTACAGTAAACCTTATTGCAAGTTTTAATTACAACTTATTATCCATTATGTTGGGTCAAAAGTAAAAAAAAACATTCAAACTTTTCAAATTAATTAATTTAATAGTTGTATAAATTAAATCGAGCTGAAAATTACGTTATCAATTTTCTGTAACAGTTTGATTGTTTGAGAACTGATTTTGAAAAGTAAGATAACATTTTATAAACAATAAAAGGCTTAACATTTTACCTAATAAAAACAAATTTAGATAAAGCTAATGATTGATGAGATACAAATGATTAAAGAATTTATATGGCTGCCATTTTGAAATTTATGATCAAGACGTGATCTAGTCGATAAAAGTCCACGACAAAAAACACCTAATTTTACAAATGATACAGGACTTAGATAGATAAAAAAAAAGGTAAACACAAATAACTATTCTGAATGCTGTAGTTATATTACAAAGAATTTAAAAAAATACAAATCTGCATTAAATGAGCAAAATAAAGATTGTATGTTTAATATATATATATATATATATATACACAAGTACAATAAAACTGATGTAACTATAAGATAACAGTGACACAGCTGCACAATAAAAAACCGACAAAGTACACAATAAATTTTTTTTTTTTTTTGACAAAGATAATTGCCACAAAAAAAATATTCATCAGTGTTAAATGAAAAAAATAAACAATGTATGATTAAAATACACACACGCACGCACTCCACTCACTCACTCACTCACTCACTCACTCACTCACTCACTCACCCACTCACCCGCATCGTTTGAAGATTTTCATGATGTTAAAAAAGATTTAGAAACACATGAAACTGTTAATGTAGTGGCTTCAGTACTAGCAGAAATAGACGGGGACATAGGTAATGACAATGAAGTAACGATGAAGGCATCAACCCACCAAACCTTCCAGAAGTTTTACTGACAATGAAAACTGTTTTTCGGCTTCTCAGTTTTAAGAAATTGCTAATCAAGAAACAAAGAGTGTTTTTTTTATTTAGAAAACCTTCAAAAACTGTATTACAACACGTTATATTCGAAACAAAGTAAAATAACCAGCGTTTTGCAGTAAAGTAATTTTTACAACTTTTCTCTTTTTTTACCCACTGCATTTGTTTTATTACTGCAATTTTTTTTTTAATTATATTATTTCGGAAATAAATTATTATTATTTTTTTAATGATTATTTCTTTACTATATTACAACACCTGTGTAGATATGTAGCACATTACAGTAGTACCACTAAGCTACCAACGTTATCTTTTAATTTTATCGGTTGTCATGACTATCAGTTATAATGACCTAAAATCATCGGTTCCGTGAAGGTCATTATAAATGATATTTACTGAATATATATACATGAGAAAACACATGTTAAAGAACCCTTATTACGTAGAGAAAATTAACAAATATTTATATTATTACAAATAAGTTAGCTGCAGATAAATGAAGAAGACATGTAAAAGAATTGCTTTGTCTTAGTCACACAGAGATCTTTGAGATAATGTTTTGTTTCTGTTTTTTTTTTTTTTTGCTACCTTATTTAAGTATTCCAACTTTTGTGGGTATTTATAATATGTTGTTTAAAAAAAAAAAAGCTGTCTTAATGTATATTTCCTACTCTTAAAATGTAATGGTTCCACAACAGTATGAACATATCAGAGAGTAATATCCTTTAAGTGGTGTAAACCATGGATAAAATCTCAATGCCAAAGCCACATTTATATTTAATAAACTTGTTCTTGAAAATCACCAAAGTTAAATAACAATAAGTGGAGATTCACTGAATACTGTTTGCAATTATTATTATTATGAATAGGCCATATTATTAGCCATATATAAGCAATATAAATATACCTATCTCCATATGTTACTTAAAAAAATATTACAAAACTTACCTGGCTCACTAAGAGCAAATGCACCAACTGCAGTGCCATTGGTGAATGATGGTAGAAAATTTTCCTTCTGCTTCTTTGTACCCATTTTATCTATCAGTCCAACATATAACGTGTTGTGAACACTAACAATGGTACCTGTTCCTCCACAGCCACTGTAAAGTCATTTTTTATGATAAATATTCAACTATTAATAAAGTTTTTAAATCAAAACTGATTTTTTCAATATCATTTTAACAGCAAATACTTATTCTACGACATTAAAGTGTAATACTTAATAAATACTTGTCTACCAGTGATATGAATGATACAATCATCATCCAATAGCTCATTAATAATTGAAAACAAATATCAACATCTAATAATGAGAAATCGTGATACATCTCATCTATAAATTTTCAAAACATTAATAAAGATTTAGAAGGGCATAAAACTGTAACAGATGTAGTGGTTGGTCAATGCTAGCAGAAATAGATGGGAACGTAGGTAATGACAATGAAGGTAACGATGAAGACATCAACCTGCCAAATCTTCCAGAAGTCCTCGATATGGTCATTGAGAGATAATATTACCAGCTAATAAGCTTACACACAGCATATCTTATAAAGAAAAACAATTTCTGGAATATTTTATTGGAGAAAATATAAAAAAGAGCTCATTTAAACATAGATCTGGATATGCTTTGTTTTTTCAATAGGAGGTAATGAAAATTTTTCCTTGATTTCTACTACAATATTAAAAAAGGCAACTATACTGAAATTATTGCGACCAAATTATAGAGGAAATCTGTTATTTTATATTTTTAAAGACTGTTTAAGATATATTTTATTTAACTTTTCATCATTTATTTATTTTGAGCAGTAAGTTTGTCTTACAATTTTTTACATGTGAAAGAATTCTAGTTTAGTTCAAAATTATCTAACTTTTCTTCTAAATTCTGGTCGTTTTATTTTAAATAAAACTCACAATTTTTGGGAATGTCTATTTTTTCAATTGATTTTACATAGATCTTTTCATAATTAAATTGTAATTGTATCTGTTTTTTAAATAACACGTAACTATCATTATGTATTGAGACAGTTCTTTTAATTTTATCAGTAGTATTTCTATTATAATGTAAGAATCTGTGTTTAACAATATATCAATCAGATTACAGAATTCATAATTTACTATGATTTAAACATTTTATCAACATTTAAATTAACTCATGATGAAACTATAAAACAGAAAGTACAATTAATTCAGAGAAGTAGTAGTAAAAATCTTAAATTATTGTATTCTAAATAATAAGAAACTACATGATAGTAATAATAATCTGTTTAAATGAGTAGTTATTGATGCTCTACAGAACAATCGTGTGCTATCAAAGCTCTCTTACTCTTATTTATTGATGTAGAAACAAAAAAAAAATAATTTTTAAAATGTTTTTAATGGGTCACAAGATTTAACACTAACTGATACCACAAATAAAACTAACTGCACCACTCTGTTTTCAAAAATTCACTATTTTTTAATAATTTTACCCTGTAGCACTGTATTACAACTATCATAAAAAGCTACTGTATTAATTTGTAATATTTTACATTTATATTAAAAAATAAATAAATAAAATGAAATTTTTATTTTGCAAAGTACAATCGACTGCTTGAACCATGTCTGTATAAAGGTGTATTCGAGGCAATAATGTTGTATGGTTGTATGCTGCGCCTGTTTGGGCTCATCGGATGGTTTGTAAATGTTATCGTGATATCCTATTGCGAGCCCAGCGTCTTCTGCTCTTGGCGGTCATTGGCGGTTACAGGACAATCTCATGGGAGGCAGTCTCTTGTGATAGCTGGTGGACTTGCTTGCTGTTGGGCGCAAGGAGCGGTATGTTGCAAAGAAAGCTGGTCTTCTAATCTCAGTCTGATTGCGTGAAATTGAGGACTGATTGCGTGACAGGCACGATGAGATGAGTCCACTAAGGGTTGGTACCCACGACTTATTTCCGAAGGTTATTAGTTTATGCGCCAATACGTGGGTATCCACCAATCTGCACATAACGCAGTTTCTTTCCAGGCACGGTGCTTTTCAGATAGGTTGGCAAGGTTTTGTCTTGTGGAATCAGGACTTTGCCTGGAATGTAAGGTTCCGGACAGTGTTAGCCATGTGCTGTACGTCTGTCCCCAGTATGAGTATGCGCATGACAGAGTGGTTAGGGAACTTGAGAGATTGCGCTCGGGCCTTGATTTAAGGGTCAATTGGAATACCCGGGATGAGTGGCAGGTTGTTGCTGGCTTCCTGCGGGCCACTCCGTCTTCCAGGGTTACGGAAAGAATATAGAAGGTAGGAGCTTGGGTGGCTAGGATTCCGGCTTGTCCAGTTATGTGGCTGGACATAGGTGATCTTGGCAATGAGCCACGGTAATTTTCCTAATACTGAGTTTGCATTGTGGCATAGCTCTGGCAGGGTCGTGACTGCCTTCTAGGCTTGCGCTGCTTTACTGGAGCATCGGTAGGAATATCAGGCTTGGCATCGCCGGGGTTGGTTTGTTTGTGTGGGCGTCCTTGGTAGTATTGGGTCTGATGTGGGCTAAGATGTGGCAAGAAGAAAATGTCACGTGAACGTGGTTCTTTGGAAGGTATCAGCCTCTATTCTGACCCTTTGTGAATGCATGTTGCATGTGTAATGTTGTTATAGGTCAAAATTTTGATGCTGCGAATAGCATTTTGAGTGGGAATTTGATCTCCAATCAATTTGATCGTTGCATAAATGGCATTCAAAGTCACATAGTTAAATTGATTTAGAGTAGGCGTGAGGTTTCGTGCTTCCGCACTGCGGTTATATAGTTTTAGGGCTATGTGTAGGTCGACCTAAGCCTACAGTGAGGCAATTGCTGCTGAGGTATCTTACTCTGAAGCTAAATGTCGACCGCAGCATTTGCATCAGGGACATCCCGACCGAGGCCTGGCTGATGACTAAGATATGTAATCAGTACGAAGTTCAATAAGACGACTCCCGGAGAAGCCCCTCAGGGCTTGGAATGGGAGGGGTGGTCTGGCGACCGGAATCGTCACTTGGTGGGTGTCTTCCCCTACCAGGGTTGGGATGCTTGAACCATTTAACTGTCTTTGACAGTTTGGGCTTGAACCATTTAAGCCCTTATTAAAAAAAATAATTATACTATCTTTACAAGAAATAAAAGCTATTGAAAGAAATACTTGCAACCAAAGTGGTACACATCAGCCTTAAAGAAAACAAGAAACTAGAATTAATCAATTTTTAAATTTAGCTCTAGTATGTTGTAAAATTGTTTATAAACCAAAGATTTTAATAACATCTAAAACAATTAAAATAAAAAAGATTGTTTTAACACTTGTGTCATTTTAGCATTATTACATCCTACCACATTTAAAAGAAATGGTAATTTTTTTAAAATTTTGAACAAGTACAAATGGTTAAATAAAATGAAATAAGTGTTCTTTTTGGTAAAACAATAATTTTTGAATCTTGTACTGAAAGACTCAACCAATTTACAGTGAAAAAAGAAACAGAAGAAAGCCACATGATTTCTGATAATCTAATTCTGTATTCCACAAATGAGGAATTAAGTGTCTCTAATTATTCCCCTCAAATTCCTTGATCTATATTTCTAGACTACCGTCCTCTGCATAAACCAATCTGACTCGTGGTCCACTCTTATTTATGTATTCCCTTAAGTTTTCAAATAATGCCTGCTTCAGTGACTATGTACTATTATAAAACGATTTTTTGAGGAATTTCAGTTTTACATCGTCATACTTCCATGTCCGCATGTCATACAAATCCTATTGTTCCTTCTACATCTTATATTAATGCTTCATAAAAAAAGCCGACATTACAATCAATTTTATTTTGTAAACAAACATGCACCTATTAATTGATTTATTGTTAAGAAAGAGACTGATAAATCCACAGAATTTCTAAAGGCAAAATTCTCTTGAAGAAGGTGGCAACTGCTTACTCTAAGTTTGTCATTAAATGAATTATTAGATCCCTATCCTACAAAAATTGATACTATCATTCTTAGTTACAAGATCACAAACTAGCAAACATACTTACTAAACCATTACCCTTCTGGACTGGTTGTGTAAAATTCCTTAAACCAGCAAATTAAAAAAAAAAAGGCCAATTTTCCAAGTTACCATAAAATTAGTAATTGTATTTTTAATATGATCATGTACAAAATTAACAATGTTCCCGATGCACTACTAAAACTTAATTACTCTCATGATTATTATTAAATAAGAACTAGCAATCATTTTACCTTAACATCATTTAGAGTGAAATATTAATGAGAAAAAGAGCGATTTAAAATTATAGATTCATATTACATAATCTTGAAAATACTTATTTAATCAGGCAAAATAAAAAAATATTATAACGCATTATACTTACCGTGCTATTTCCTCCACAGCAAGGGAGAGAGCTAACGTGTCTAATCCAGCACCACCATATTCTTCGGAAACATAAACACCCATCAGTCCTAAATCTCCCATTTTCTTAATCTGTAAAACAAGAGTTTTCTCCTAAAAAGTCATAGTAAGAGATCATGCAAAATATTACATAATTCAATACTACTTAAGTGATTCATCTGTATAATTTTAACTATTGCAAACAAAAATAACATTTGTGTATTTATCTTCCAATGAAGATCAATTTTCAGGAGGAATGTTTATTCTTGACTCTCAAATGAGACAAATTTAATGTAGCTTTTTATGATAAAGATTGTACACATGCACTTCACCTATTTATTTAGACAGAATGTTAAATGTATATAGCTTCTGATCATTTTATTGAATGTTTTAATTACTCTACAGTAAAAAACAGCAATTTAAAATTATAGGTCCATATTAGATAATCCTGAAAATATTTAAAGATTTAATCATGCACAGAACCACATAGAAAAGATATATTACTTTTTTTATTTAATAAATTTTTACCAGATCAATAAAAGAACCATTCACCAAGTAATCTTTAAAACACATATTATTAATTTATGAACTTAGTAGTACACACTCCCACACCCATCCATCCATCTGACAGTCTTGGTGTGAAACAAGTAGCAGCAAAATTTGTTCCTAAACTGTTAGATTTTCAACAAAATCAGAGAACAGCTGTTAGCTGACATCAGAAATGACTCAGAATTACTCTAACATGTCATAACACATGATGAAACAAACTTGGATGTACAGTTATGATATTGAAATGAAGGTCCAATCATCCTGTTGGAAGCTTCCTTGAAGAATATAAAGACCAATAACGGCTCACAAAGTTCAATTGAATGTTAAGATTCTCCTTACCATGTATTTTTTTTTTTTTTTTTTTTTTTTTTTTAAATTGGCATTGTCCATTATGGATTTTTATTTCAAGGTTGTACTGTCAACAAACAGTATTACTTAACATGAAATTCAATACAAAATATATTTTTAAAAATATGACACGATGAATGTTTGTAGACAATTCTGGGATTTTGCTCCACGATAACCCTCCGGCTTGTGCTTCACTATTAACTTGTGATTATTTAACCAAAAATAACACCATACTAATGCCAAATCCTCCATATTCTCCAGACTGGCACCCTGTGACTTTTTCTTGTTCCTAATGAATAAGAAAAAATTAAAAGGGCAATTTGTGACGATAAATGAAACAAAGTAAAAATTAATAATTGTAAGTGAACTAAAGGCTACTATAAAAAATGCTTTCCACAGATGTCTTGAGGATTGGAAGAAACATTGACAGTGTGTTGCATCTCTGGGGGGACTACTCTGAAAGGGATAATACTAATATAGAACAATAAGAAATAATTTTTGACAAAAATTAAATTTTTCTTTATTTTTTAATCACACCTAATAAATATATACATAAATACACATGCACAAACATTTAACAAATACACAAAAATCACTATTAAAATAAAAAGAAGCTATTACAATCTAAACTTTGTATAAAAATCTCTATGCCAGGGTGTCTTCATCCAAGACCAACCTAGTTAAATTTTTTTCAGTTACAACCAAGAGAAAATGAGACATAAGGAAAATACAAAAATTCAATTATTGCTAGAGAAAAGAAAAATTTACATGTGAAGGGAGCAGTTTAACTCAAAGTAACACCTAGATTAATAATCTTTAAATAAATGTAAATAATTACAAGTACACGAAATAATTATTTATTATTAAATGTTGTTTAAACATTCATTTTGTCTTGTCACAGGCAGAACAAATAATAGTCAAAGGTAAGTAAATGTTACAGCCTTAAAGGCTA
This sequence comes from Zanna intricata, assembly GCA_010016005.3. Classification (NCBI taxonomy): domain Eukaryota; kingdom Metazoa; phylum Arthropoda; class Insecta; order Hemiptera; family Fulgoridae; genus Zanna; species Zanna intricata. The sequence continues at coordinate 15,885 of JAAAKQ030109635.1, forward strand.
TAAACGAAAACATCTTTCTAGTGTAAAAAAAAATATCCTCAAGAATATAATTTAACATGTGTATGACTTGAATTTAGGTCCAAAGCAAATGTACTTTTTCCTTGAAATAAAACTTTTTGTAAACAATAATCAATAAATATTTTTTTACTCTTGACTAAGTTACATTTAAAGTTAACAACTTCAAAAAGTTAAAATCTACCAATGTTTATGGTTTTACTCATTACACTTAGGTAACTTAAATATTTTCAATAGTGAAAAAGATAATGTTATTTACTTCAAGCCATAATTTTTACTTACATGATTCTGGTTATCAAGTGATTTATTTATTAATTAAATCATGATTGTTTAATTATTCAATTGTATTATAGAGGACATATTCATAAAGTAAAGGCCGTTTGGTCATTAAAATAAATTAACTCGAGAGGAAAGGTTTTTACTTACAATAATTGTAATAAAAATAGAAATTATTAACTAAAATTACTTTAGTTTACTATATATCTACTTCACTTTTCCAGATAATCACCATTCAGTTCTAACCACTTTTCGTAATGCTGCACCAGTTTGTTTAACCCCCTCTGCATAGAAGTTTGCTGACCGGGAATTGAAACAGTTGACAATGGCAGTTCCTAATCATTTCAAACTACTGTCCACAAAGCCACTTTTTCAAATGCAAGAAGAGGAAATTGTTCCTAGGTGCAAGGTCAGGAGTACATGGAGAGTGCCAAAAAAGTACCAAAAAAAAAAAAATATGTTGAATCTTCTTCTTGGTTAAGGCAGCAGTGTTGGGACGCAGATAGTCGTAAAGCAGGATTACGCTGGACGACAGTTTCCCAAATCGGTGATTCTGGATTATACATCTCAGTTTGGTGAACGTTTTGCAGTACACTTTAGCTATAATTGTTGATTCACGTTCCATGGAATCAACCACAATGACACCTTTTCGTCCCAAAAAACGATAAATCAACATTTTTTCAACTCGGGTCAAGAGACTGCTTAAAAGTTTTTGGTTTTGGGGAACTTGAATGGAGCCACTGCACTGACTGTTGTTTAGATTTTGCATTGATGTAGAATATGCACGTCTCATCGCCTATAACAACATGGGGAAACAAATCATCAAAATCGCTGAACATTCTTTGCTCTTGTGTTGGTCGGTGAATGTTTTCAGTATCCAACTTGCACGCGATTTCATATGTCTGATCTTTTCTGACAATCGTGTAGATAGAAAAGCATCCAACATTCTTCAGCCAGAGCACTAATAGTCAATCACCAATCACATCGCAATTTTCGGTTCACTTGTTCAACGATTTCATTGGTCTGAATACTGGGTTTGCCACTCCACTCTTCATCAGGCACATTTGTGCAGACATTTTTAAAGTCTCGACACCAATGTCTAACCTTACCTTCACTCACTACTAGAGGTCCATACACTAGGAACAACTCCCGATGAATTTAAGCAACTGAAGATCCTTTAACCCACTGGGCTGGTCTAGTGGTTAAGGCGACATCGCAAATCAGCTGATTTCGAAGTCAAGAGTTCTAAGGTTCAAATCCTATTAATAGTTATGGTAAAGGTTATAAAGTTACTTTTATACGGATTTGATTTTTTTATACTAGATCGTGTGATACTGGTGTTCTTTGGTGGTTAGGTTTCAATTAACCACACTTCTCAGGAATGGTCGACCTGAGATTGTACAAAACTACACTTCTTTCACATTCATACTTATCATCCTCTGAAGTAATATCTTACGGTAGTTCCGGAGGCTAAACAGAAAAACAGAGAGCTGAAGATACTTTAGACACAAAAATTAAATTACAGCAGTCACTTCACAACTGGTGGGAGAATCGATTGTCGTGGACATTGCGATCTGCTTTCACCAGCAGGCAAACGACTGTTTAATCAAAAATAAATACTACAGTGGCTTCGTAAATAGCCGATAGATGGCCGTGCTTGAGTGTTCAGACCCGCTAATATTTAAATATAAGCCAACGGCCTTTACTTTATGCCTCGTATAATTTGAAAGAGGAAATATAAAATGGAATATAACTTTTCACAAGGTATTGATCACCATAACTCTTTATTTAATAGTAGACTAACTGAAACAGCACTGATATATTGCAATGAGATGATGAACTTCTATACAAGTGAAGATCTCTTCTTATTTTTTTAAAACCAAAACACAATCCTCTTTTTAATTAAAATATAGATACTACATTTTATTTTAATCTTTATGTTGGTTTTGTCTGAACCAGTATTTTAAAAATATAATATTTTAACAATAGCCAAAATCTTCTCATTATTTTGTTAAAATGAACAGAAACAATGTTGAGCTACTTCTATGTTTATAAAATAAAAACAAATATAATTGAGATAAACAGAGTTTGTTCATTATTATTTATTTCAAGTCATAAAAATACAGCTAATAAAATTCTGAAACTTAAGTAATTTTTAATATCATGATCTTTAAGGGGAAAAAATAAAAATGTTTAAATATTTTAATTCTTAAAATTAAAGATAATCTCTTAGTAAGTTTCTTTCAACAAGTTAACCTTTTTTTTTTTTCTTTCTGATTTCTGGAATAATTTAGATATTACCTTTTACCTATAAAAATGTAACTGAAAAAGGATATTTAAATTAATTATTAACAACTAATGATTTCCTCTAAATAAAACTTTAACTGTATTTGATATTCACAACACAGAACAGAAATTTTGATTATAAGGAATAACGAAAAACAGCTATTAGTACATTCACTCACAACCTGGTGGTTCCAGTACAACTGGCACGTCTTATGCTACAGTAAACTGCAATCAAAGTAATTATGAAATGAGGGTTAAAATACCAATGACCAAAAGCATACATAAACTATTAGGCAAAGTGAAAACTGGACTGAATATTTCTGCCATGATGGAGCATAATGAAATTGATTTTTCAACTCCTGAAGAGATAAAATTAAAAAACTAAGCCATTTTTAAAAATGCATTGATAATTACACATAAATTTCAATGCAATATCTCAGGTAGATTATCATTTATAGATTAAAAAAATTTAAAACAATAGTGCAAGAAAAACTAGACATTATATATGATCTAAAAATGTATATCTATTGCTGTGTCACAAGCATTATTTTAAACTAAATCAAAATAAATAAAAAATAAATAAGTAATACACACAACTATTGTAAGGTTTAAATCAAACAAAACTAAACTGAGAAAAAATTTACATTAAATATAAAACTACATGAAGAAAACAAAACCAAGAATAGTACTGCTATCGACATCACAGTTTACACACACTCGTAAACAATACTGTGTCAAAAATTAAGGAAATTGAGTGCATTCTTTGTAGGCCTAAACAGTTTCTTCTATGTGCATTTAGCTGGATAAAGATGACACTGAAGAAAATGGCTTGTAGTCTGTGTATCCCACAGTCACATACAACAGAGTCCATGGTGAAACCCGATCTCTGTAAGGTTATCCTGCATCTTGTGGCACTTGAGTGCAGCCTATTTAGAAATCTCCAAGTTATTTAGTCCTCTTTGAGTCCAGAGAGAAGTTCTTCAATGAGTGTTTTCAGCCTTTGGGTTGCGCACCCCCTTGTATGCAAAAAGTACATCTTGCTTGCCTGAGTGGTTATCAAAAAACTTTTTCTTGACCTAAGCTATATATAGCCCAGCTGGTTCATAGCCACATGAAGGATGAGCTTGGGTTGAAGTCTTGAACCTCTCCTTACAAGCCACTATTTCATGTCGGATGTCAGGTGGTCCACTGCTTAGTGCTATAAAATTTAGAGCAGCAGTAATTCACAGATTTCATATATACTAGTTTATTAATTAGATTATAAGATAAACAATACATCAGATAATTTTTAATAAGTTTTAATCAAATTTGTGGAATGTTTTTCACAATTTAAATTATTTACAACAGTAATATATTCATATTTATTAAAACAGCTAAATGTGTCTTGACCTGAATTTGTGCAATTGTTTTAAAAAATAATATGAAAGTATACATTTTTGTAAAAAGACAAGGCAAAATTTTTTTTTTTTAAATGATTTTCTATCATGTACATAAAATGTTTTGTAACCATGATGGTAAATAAAATGAATAAAAACTTGTTTTTATTATTAAAGGTTTCTATCATCCTAACCCTGTAGAGGAAGACACTCATCATGTGATAGTTGCAGTCATCACACCACCCTCTCCATACCTAGCCCTTATGGGTTTTACCGGTGGTCATCTTCAAAACCTCAGTAAAAGGCATCTCAGTGAATGGCAACTGTTTATAAAATTGTAATTAAGAAATTATGAATTTCAGAAGTACATACAAAAAAATTCTAATCCTTTCAATGAGCCACTATATAGAGGTGTACTTAATGGGCAATATTCAGTCTTGCGTCAGATAGGAATTATTATCAGAAATCCATTAATTGACAAATATGGTTCACAGGGTTGGAAATAACAGTAAATTAAAATCAATATTTATACATTGTATGCCATCATGTGAAAATTCAGTCACATACTTATCACAGATTTCAATTTCTTATTCTTTTACTTATTTAGTTAAAAGTTTTTCTTATTCAGGTAATGTTCATTAGACTTTTATTACAATTATATAAAATTTTAGATGACATAACGGTAAAAATTCTACACTTGCACATAAAACATTTTAGAATAATTCATATGGAAGAGTTTACATTATAAGATATGCAGTAAGTACATAACTGACGAATAAATATTTTTTCAAAAATTATCGTTACACTGTCTCATAAAAAAAAAAAATGAACTATTCACTCTGTTTTTTACACATACTATTATCAGACCTTAATAAACGCAGTATAAAATTTTTAAACATTCTGAATAGAATTATATATGCTATGTAAATTTTTCCCTCATCCAATCTAAATTTATTGAATCATTTCCGAAAAACTTACTAACATACTCTGGATAGTTCTTTTTGTTATGCTAGGATAATGCTAATACAATTATTGATGCACTTAAAGAAGAATCTAATTTCCTAATCTTTTTATCATTCAAAATAATAACTATGAAAAAGAAATTTTTTTAAATATTCATAGAGAACATTACGTCCTGAACCTTTGCGTTTTGCTAGTAATATCTTATATCTTTTATTGGCATTAGGGAACTAGCTTTTAAATCTTTCCAAAGTGCTGCAAAAGCTTCTACGAGTTACAGCTCTCCTTCTGGGGAGGGGAAAGTTTTACATCTTACCAAATAATTTAAAGAATCAACCAAGAATCACATAGTTTAGATGGCAAAAATGCAAATTTATACATATTAGAATATGTACATACTACATCCTAAGTCCTATGTCCTAAGATGGCTTCCAATAAATCATTCATTTTAAAAAGGATTATCCAAGGAATTAACTAACAAAATGTGATTGTTGTAATCAGAATTGCTTAATTTTTCTAATAATGAAAGAAGAATTATTTCTTAAGAAAATTTTTTGCTAGAAGAAAGTGTAAAAAAAAAAACAAAGTTTGTCACATCCAACCAAAAGTGGAAGGAAAATCAGAAGACAAAAGAATTTCAATATTTCTAGCAACTATCTTACATTAATTCTTTTATACTAATTATTGAAAACTTCCAATTTGATTCATTTTTATTTTATTTTTTTTAATCCACTTAAAATTTTAATGTTTAATAATTTTTTTTCTTTAGTAATATTTTACTTGATAACAGATAGAAATTTAGAGTGTATAAACTAAAAAAAAATTATATGTTTGAATAAGACCACATAGCAAAGAAAGTAGTATAATACTTAGCAGCAATACATTTAGCACAAAATTGAAGACAAAATCACAGCTTGGGATAATTGGTAGTGAACTCTTCTTTCACATCTGATAAGCGTCTAAAAAATTAGTTTCTCAAATCTACAAATACATTGGTTGGGTTTTGTAAATTAAATGGAATCAAAATTCAAGCCAGCAGCTAACAACTAATTTTCATTTTGGAATTAATATGACCTTATTTTTCATTAAACATTTAGGTTTATTTTGTAAGATAGAGCGTTAGGTTAAAAATATTAACTAAAAAATTAAAACCTTGTTGGCATAAGATTTTTAACACAGTGACTGCTACAGCAAAGATATTGAACAGTTATTAATTCTTGTCAATATTTATAATAACAATTTTTTAAAAAATTAAAATTAATAATAATACTTCATCAATCAGACTGGGTTTAAAGAAATTTAAATACTACTCAATTCAAAAATTCATCATACACCAAAAACTGATGTATTATTGCAAGTAGGTAGGAAGATGAAATAACATTTCCTAACGCTTTAGAAACTTTAAGTTATGAATCTTTGACAATGGTATTATTCAACTTTCATTTCAGTCATTACAGAGTTGAAAAGTTATTGTTACTGTGTTATTAAACAGCTCTTAGTGATAACATCCCAAAATAAAACAAGGTTATCAGCAATTATAAATAACAAACACATATGACGTAACATTGCTTACTATCACACAAGTAAATAAAAAATAAAATTTTATTTATTCATTTTATATAGTAACATTATTTTAATACCACAAATCTTCACCTTTGAATGGTAGAAAAATAAATTTTAATTAAAAATTACAGATTAATAACAAACAGCATGGCAGCATAAAACTAACTTAATCAGAAGATTGAGTAATATAAATAATCTAGTTTCTAACTATGAGTTACTTACTCAAAATTTCTACATGGTGATTAGATAATATGTGTATACATATATATATATATATGTATGTATGTATGTATGTATGTATTATAATACAATTAAAAAATTACAATACAATTATAATTATTAAAAAAATATATATATTATATAGATATTTATTACTAGTAGAGAAATCTGTATTATTAACTCATTTAGAAATTCCCTTAATATTTTTTTTAATCTCAATTATTATTTGAAGCATATTATAATATTGTATTGGTTATTTATATATTTGGAGTAATTTCAAAAACTTACAGAATGTATCAGTAAGTCCTCCCAGGTCTTTCATAACCTATTCTACTCGAGAAAATAATGGAAAAAGTTCATATAAACATATGTCCTACTTTGTTTGTGAGTCACAACTAGTAAAACATTTCACTTGGATTTCAAATATCCCAGGGAAATGAGGTCACACTGAAACTTTTAGGACATTAATTAAGGTACAAAATATTGTAATTTTTTTAAGGTTTTGACCTGAAAAATAAAAAAAAACAGCTCCCAGAACTGTATCTGATATATTCTTTGAGAAATCTGGTGTGAAAACTAAAAAAGTTGGGGTACAAAAAACCCTGTTTTTTATGTCTGACATATAATAACTTGTTAAATAGGCAATAAACACATAAAATATTTTTAACAAAACAAGGAGAGAATTTAATTCTGAACAAATTGTTTAAGGTAAGTTGAACAAAACAAAGAAAAGTTAGAAAAATTTGAATTTTATTTAGAAAAAGTACACTATAACATTTTTCAGAAAAGTATTTAATGTAAACAAAAACCATATTCTTTTTTGGCGAGATGGAAAGTTTGAAAAACAAAATTTACTGTAAAAAAATTTAAAAAACTGGAAATTACAAAACAATTTTAAAATAAAAATAAATAAATAAAAATTGATTAGATAACAATTGTTTTATTAATGACATAAATACAATAAATTATTAGCCTGAAAGCTAAAAAAAAACAATAAAAACAAAACAGAAGCATGCCAAGAAATGTATTGAAAATAGCTGCCTCATTTTTGAACATTTATTATACTCTGGTACATATGAAGCAATTGGTCTAGTACTAAAAATTGTACAGTTTCTAAATAAAATTTGAATTTTTTTGGTTTTGTTTGTTTTATTCAGTTTATCTTATACATACACAGTGTCCATTAAAGTCTTTCCATGATTACAAAACTTTATTAAAAAAAAAAACTAATACAGTTACAGAGCTGCGTGATCTCTGGCAAAAGAAAGAAAAATATTCAAGTGTTTTTTATACTGGTTTATTGCAGTTAGAGGGCATGTGATCAATTTTTTATAAAATGATGTCAATCCAGGGGAAAGCGCAATCTGTGTTGTGATATCATGAGTCAAAATCACCAATTACTGTGCAGTGAAATTTTAGAAAGGAATACAGACAACCAGCATCTGATAGCAACAGTATTGTTGTGTGGAATGCAAAGTTTATAACAATTTAACTTCAACTTTTTTTTTTTTAATGCTCAACAGAATCAATGGTCCCTTCTTTTTTATTGAGCAATCATTTACCTGGATATCCTGCAACACCTTGCTATACCTCAACTAAATAACTTGCAACCTAGGGTGGCTTCCCAGTAGAATGACACACATCATGTTAGTGACTACTAGTTCATAATTTTCTGAATCAATCATTTCATGAAAGATGGATTGGGTGTGGTGGTCCCACTTTCTGGACACCACAATCACCAGACATAACTCCTTTAAGACTTTATCTTCTAGGTTATGTTAAGGATAGAGTCTCTGCAACACCAATACCTAATCTGAACACACTGAAATTGAGAATAGCTGAAGCTGCTGCTAGTATTACAGAAGAAATGTTGAATAACTCATGGGGTGAAATTGATTATCAGTTGGGCATTCTACTAACAACAAAAGGTGCACATTTAAGTTTATTGACATGCTAAGAAAAAAGTTGATAATTTTTTCATTTGTTTGCCACAAACTGCACAGCTGTAACTGTAATTGTTTTTTTTGGAATAAATTTTTGTAATCATGGAAAGATTTTATCAGCCCTGTATACATATATACAAGGTGCATCCAACATTCATAGTGAACTGTGTGAGGTAAAAGTGTAACCAGTAACTTCTCCCGAACTAGCCAGATGCCACAGTTATCAACAGAATGTATTAGTTCATGCACAGTGAGTCTTTGTTTAGAATGCTTTGTTGATGTTTGTCAGATTTTGTAATCGCTGAAAATGACTGAGAGATCAGTCAACGAATCTGCATTAAGATTTGCTTCAAACTTTATAGTAGTGCAGAAACTATTGAAATGATGCAGAAGGCCTTTTGAAATGAGTGTATGGGCAAAACACAAATAAAAGAATGATACAAGCGGTTTAAAAAAAAAAAACCAAAAAAAGCATGTCAAAGTCGGAGCAATATCAAGGCAATGTTGATTTTTTTTTTTATTATGAAGGCATTGTGCTCCATGAATATGCTCCAACAGGTCAGATGATTAACAAAGAATTTTACCTTCCAGTTCTGAGAAGATTGTGTAATGCAATGAGGAGAAAACAACTGCATTTTTGAGTGACTGGCAACTGGCTTCTCCATCATGGTAATGTGCCAGCACATTTATCAAACAATGTGCAACAGTTCTTGGCAAAACACCAAATTAGGCAACTTCACTAGCCTCTGTACAGTCCGACATAGCCCCCTGCAACTTTTGGCTGTTTCCAAAACTGAAAACTCCACTCAAAGAGCACCAGTTCGATGACACAAAGACAATTCAGAAGAATGCGATGAGAGCACTTAAGACCATTCCAAAACCAGGATTGCAGAACCGTTTCAGAAAGTGGAAAGACAGATGGAAGAATGTCGTACAGTCAAATAGCGATTACTGCAAAGGATGCCACAAGCTGATGACAAAGAATAAGATCACTGCAGAGAATTCAAAGTAGGTTAGATTCTTTTGGGACACACCTCATATATATATATATATATATATACATGTTTGCATTTTACTCCCATTTGTATCCAATGAATAACAGAAGACTAATTAAACAATTCTTTTATTTCCTCCAAACTAAAAAAACTAAAGGCAAATGGTTCACACAAATCCAAGAAGGCCTCTCTGTTTTTCTGTTACCCTCCGAAACCACCGTAAGGTATTAATTCAGAGAATAAATGAGGATGATATGTATGAATGTAAATGAAGTGTAGTCTTGTACAGTCTCAGGTCAATCATTCCTGAGAAATGTGGTTAACTGAAACCCAACCACCAAAGGACATCTACATCCATGCTCTAGTATTCAAATCCAAATAAAACTGATTGTCTTTACTAGAATTTGAACATCGGAACTCTTAACTTTTTAATCAGCTGATTTGCAATGATAAGTTAACCTCTACACCAGCCTGGTATGCTTAGTCCAAGACGGCCTAAAAATCTGAGGATAACTGAAGAAATTATTAGAGAAAGAGAATGTTAAAAGATGAAAATAAAAAGTTCCAAGAAGGCCAAATGCAAAAACAACAGAACTGAAATTTCTGAAGAATGAAGGAAAGAGATATCAGAATGATGAGAATGAAGAGGTACTGAGCAGATAGAAAAACAGAAGAAAAAAAATTGCAAATAAATAGATGATCAGATGTGTTACAAAAAGGTAAACTATTTTGAAAAAAATACATGTAGATGTATTGTTTATATGGTAGTAAAATATTTTGGACAAAGAGTAATTTAATATTTTTCACAAAAAGCGAGTATAAAATACTTAACGTACAGAATGAACATGAGGCTAATTTTTCAACGTTCGGCTTGATATTAATAAACAGATTTACTTATGGCTTAAGTCAATTCGTTCAGCTGTTTGCAGTTGGTTTTTTTTTTTTATCTAAAGTCAGTTGGTGTAAATAACACTCTTAACATTCTTAAGAATTCAATTGATAAACATACCTAACAACTATTTAACCATAATATATAAATAATAGCAAATAGTGAAAATGGGAATAAATAATTAATGCAGATGCTACAAAAATAACATTGAACACTTAACAACAATAAAAACACAAAATAACAAAACACTAGATCTTAAGACACACCCTCAAGTGATTATACAGATCTTCTGAAATTCTTATTAATAGAATGGTGTTGTTATACCCTGGACATACAATAGTAGGAGAAATTTGTCAGAAGGCTCCAGCATTATATTTTACTAACATACAGCAATTAAACTGCCATGACACAGATTACAGTCACTATTTTATTCTGAATTAGAAAACAACTCGCCAACTATAGTTACATACAGTTTTTCCATATTAAAATTTCCTAGTTCTATCTAGAATTAATAATGAAAGCACAGGAGAGGCTGAGATACCTTAGGTGTTAAGAATAGATACTTATACACAGATATTCAAGGAATACCTGAAGAATGACTACTATGAACTTTCTTTGATATTTCTATAAAATATATTGACAATATTCAAGAAAATAAATATTATAACAGTTTCCAAAAATTACCTGTTCAGCTGGAAATAAATGTTCTTTGTCTAACTTTGCTGCTATAGGTTTAAGTTCATTATCTGAAAATTCACGACATGTGTTCTGCAACATCTGGTGAGTTTCTGACAACTTTGATATATGTAACCTTCTACAAATGTTAACTGAAATGAACAGAAAGCTGAAATAAGTGTCTGTCAAAATTAATCATTTAACAACAATTTTAAAATAAACCAAATTTATTTCACTAGAGCTTTCTTTCTTCTCTTCTGCTATTAGCAACCCTATAACCTAGAGCTGATCTCCATGGTAGAATGGTAGCATCTCAGCCTTTTATCTGGATGTCCCGGGTTCGAATCCCAGTCAGACAAGGCATTTTTCATATGCTATAAAATCCCATTTTCATATCCCAGTACAAGCTGCAATTTTATATGGTGATATAAAACAAAAAACACATAACTGAACAAGTTGCTTTACACAACAATTTATGTAGGCAGTGATATCTTTAAATGCAATTGCTATCAGATAAAAATTCATTGTTGTCCTGCTTTTAACAAAATAAGTTATTCAAAATTATATTAATTGAAACCAATAAATAATAATCAATATCAATATGTAATTTTCATGGTGGTCTCCAATTGTCTTCTTTTTTTTTTTTTAATTTTTATTAAGGATAATCAAGCTCTTACATATACTAATCCTAACTACATGAATATACCTGCAACACTATATACTAATTGTGTAGAGAGAATAAATCATATTACATCACACAAATGAAATAGTGAAATAGTTTTTGTTCCTTTACAGGAACCAAATTGAAACAGTAATAATTGAAGAGCATACAAAAATGCGGTAATAAAAAGGGAGTTTGACAAGGATGTTTCCTATCCCTGTTACTTTTTAATATTTACATAGAACTAGGAGGTAATGAAGTTAAAGAACAATTTAGATCCAGAGTAACAGTGCAATGTAAAAAGATAAAGATGCTACGATTTGCTGATGATATAGTAATTCTACCAGAGAGTAAAAAAGATTTAGAAAAATTTTGAATGGCATGGATGAAGTCTTACACAAGAACTACTGTATGAAAATAAACAAGAACAAAATGAAAGTAATGAAATGTAGTAGAAATAATGTAGATGGGACCACTGAATACAAAAATAGGAAGAGAAAAGATTTTGAAGGTAAAAGAATTTTGTATATGCGAAGTAGAATTACTAAAGCAGAACGAAGCAGGAATGATATAAAATGTCAAATAGCAGAGGTGAAACATTAATTTACACGTCAAGAAAACATTTCTGAAAGTATACATCTGGTGCATAGCTTTATATGAAAGTGAAACTTGGACGATTGGAGTACCTGAGAAGAAAAGATTAGAAGCTTTTGAAATGTGGAGTTACAAGAGAATGTTAAAAATCAGCTGAGTGGATAAAATGAAAGAGGTGTTGCAACAAATCAATGAAAAAAGAAGCATTTGAAAAAATATAGTTAAAAGAAGACACAGACTTATAGGCCACATATTAAGGCATCCTGGAATAGTTGCTTTCATATTGGAGGGACAGATAGATCGGAAAAATTGTGCAGGCAGGCAATGTTTGGAATATATAAAACAACTTTTTTGGGATACAGGATGTAGAAGGTATACCGAAATGAAATGAATGGCTCCAGATAGGGAATCTTGGAGAACTGCTTCTAACTAATCAAATGACTGATGACAAAAAAAAAAGAAGAAAAACTTTGTGTTAAATATCATACTTTGGTATGATCATCGCCCTGGATCTTTGAAATCGGTCTAGAGATGTTCTGATAGGTGAGTCTGAAATCTGTGTCATGGCAGTTTAATTGCTGTATGTTAGTTGCAGATCCTGTGTATGAATAATGTTATGTAGCCGCTATATTAATTTAAAAGTGAGAAAGGTTTTTATATATTTATTATTCATCGTTACTCTGGTTGAGAGTCACAGTACATTAATAACATAGGTACATGATTTTAGACAGCTAGTGATAACCTAAAAAATATCATTGCCCTGTGCCCATTGTTAAAAAGGAATAAAATTTTATTATATGGAATGTTACTGACCCAAACTGTATATCTAATAAAAACCCTTAGACCATACAGTTTGCTTGTATATTTAACAATGGATTCAAGTAAATTTACATGAATTCTGTGACAAAACTGAGAAAGATGAGTAAAAATTTTTGATTTTGAAATATTTCTCTACAAACACAACCTATCCACGAAATCTATTGGTTAGTCGGAGCATTATTATCAGCAATAACCAGCAGAAAAAAATCAAAATTTTCAACAGTATGTGAACATCATTTCCTTATTAAGAATTATATCTGTCATTTGTATCAAATAATTATCAAATTGGTTTTTTTTTCAGCAATCATAATAGTATTTCCTCTAGCATACCAATTAAGTCTTCTGAATTTTTGTTTTAGGTCATTGCCAATAAATTATTATTTTATTTTCTACTATTCTATAACATTACTGTTGTATTTAAAAGCTTATAATGCATCTGTTTACATAATCATGTTCAAATAAACTTATGTAATCAATCCTCTGTTAGAATAAATCATTTACTTGTTGGACTACATCATTCCCCAGGATATAAAAAATTTAAAGAAATGCATATTGCTCCAAAACATAACAATATAAAATGGCATTCTACAGACATAAGTTAAGAAAAAATTATAAATTTATTTTGTTTATGAACTTTACTTATCAAAAGCAAAAGAGCAAAATTATCCTATAAGTGAAAATTTCATTAATAACAATTTCTTCAGGGTAATCAATGACCCAATAACACTGTCTTTGTGTAAACTTTGATATCATTTATTGAAAGAGTTAAGTAAATTTTTGTCATAATTCTAAGAAATTATTTGATCAACTTTAGTTTTTTTTCATACTTCAATATATCATAGTAGAAATGCAAAGGATTAGGAAAATACAAAATCTAAATGTTGAGGACAAATTGGACAGCAGGTGACCTGTAAAAGGCCTAAGTCCATGCTACATCATCAGTAATCTAGTCAATTATCAATCAATTCTATTAGTTATGGTAATCTGTTCAGAAAGTAATTCGTTTTGTGGAGAGAGGTTAGGGTGCGGATTGAGGTTAGAGTTAAAGTTAAGACTTCTGTGAAGAGAGTAGAAATAAATTATAAACATATTAAATAAATGTAATATGTACTTTTTATAATTTATAATATGTTTATAATTTATTTGTACTGTTACAAAAGTGCTTGTACTTTTATAAAACATGCTTAACAACAGCATCTCATAGGATAGTTACTCAGAATTACTTATGTCATTTCTAGCTAAAGCAACAAACTACATCAGCATTGATATTAAGAAACTAAGCAAGTAGTAAGTTACGTAACACGTAAATTAATGGTCTTGACTTTAGCAGCAAGATTACATCATGTTGAATACTATGAGCTGATAGTATCTTATAATTTTCTAGGTTTTATGAAACAGCTGATACTAGCATAGTTGAGATTCAATCAGTCTGAATGATCGTTTATAATAAACATTTCATTCTGTTTTGATAACTTAACTGCAAGCAAACTGCAGTTTGGTGAAGGATGATTACTTTTATTTCAGAAGTTAAATCACATTATACATATGATTTTAACCCACATGGGAATGATTGGGTTTAAATTATTTTATTTACTGTTTTCTTAATGAAATTACACATTCATTAAAACTGCCAAGACATCAACTCCTTGCACTATAAATCTGAAATTTTGAGGGCAGTCAAAACCATTAAAAAAATTACTCCTCGGAAATGTAGGTTTATGAAATATGTTAAAAAGATGTCACAATATAGTTTCCGCAAGAAAAAGACGACAAAAATCAGCTTCTTTTTCTTTAAAAGACGCATGTTGAAATTAAGTCAAGAATCACTCAATAAATATATATGAATGTACATTATTGAGATACGTGGCTCGTGCGGTTGTAAAGGCAGTAATTCATACTTCACTGTAAGCAACTAATGGTGGATATTCGATCTATTAAATTACATGCAAAAAATTATAAATTATTATCATAACTATGGTGTTCATAAAGATAAGTATAGATGATTGACAGCTAAACTCCTCACCATTTCCATAAAATCTGCCAAGAATTCTAGTAGTAGCACGAATGGTATAATAACAGTTTTGAGTCATTTTTAAATGACAAAAAAAACATACAATCTTCCTCTAACAGTCCACTCACTATTATCACTAGTTCAACTATTACATTGCCACTAAATCATTATATAATTTATCACCCTAACTTCTCTATTGCAGCTGATGAATTACTGAATGAGGAACGGAAATAAGGAACAGAATCAGCTGCTATGCATTGAAAAACGTTAGATTTTGTAACATGGAGTAGTGAAGAATAATTTTGCTGGAATTGTTTATCTTGCTTAAGTGTTTATTGGTGAACTCGTGTTAAAAGTTTTCTGTTACATTTGAAATGGCTATCAGACTGAGTATTGTTGGTTGTCGAATAATTAGTTTGAAAGGTAAGCGAATACGTGATTTTGGTTTTTAATTTAATGAAATATGTGCACAGGCCATTAAATTTGATTTGCGTTCATTTAAACGTTTTTGTAAACTGTTAACTTTATTCATGACATTAAAATTACCGTCGTTTAAATGTCAGTTATTGTGACATTTTAGCTCTGGTATCTGTTGTCTTGAACAAGGTTTTATTTTTTAGATTACACATTCTATATAGGTTAAGTATTTTCAGGATATGCCAGAAATTGATTGTTTTGTGTAGAATTAAATTTTTATACATTTGCATTATGTAGATGTTTAAGTGCAGAATAAACTGAAATTTTAATTAAATTAGTATCAAACTTTTTTTGGTTCTTCAGTCATTTGACTGGTTTGATACAGCTCTCCTAGATTCCCTATCTAGTGCCAGTCGTTTCATTTCGGTATACATCCTACGTTCCTAACAATTTTGTACATATTGCAACCGTTGCCTGCCTTTTTTGTTTCCCGGGATTCGAACACGGGACCTCCGGATGAAAGGCCGAGACGCTACCACTAGCCACGGAGGCCGGCACCGCACTGGAGACCGTTGCCTGCCTGCACAATTTTTCCTATCTACCTACCTCTCCAATTCAAAGCAACTATTCCAGGATACCTTATTATGTGGCCTATAATTCTGTCTCTTTTAACTATATTTTTCCAAATGTTTCTTTTTTCATCGATTTGCTGCAACACGTCTTCATTTGTCACTTTATCCACCCATCTGATTAACATTTTCTTGTAACACCACATTTCAGCTTCTAATCTTTTCTTCTCAGGTACTCCGATCGTCCAGGTTTCACTAATGAAGTTAAAGAACAATTTAGCACCGGAGTAACGGTGCAAGGTTAAAAGATAAAGATGCTACGATTTGCTGACG
>JAAAKQ030109647.1:0-14114 GCA_010016005.3 Zanna intricata
CTAGCCGTAACTCGCTAACAAAACATTTTCAGGCATATGTTTATTGGAAACTTTTTTCTTATTTTTAGATATAGAATTCGTTTTCGAGAGATTGCCGTGCAGTTTTGATACACTCTGTATATATATATATATATATATATATATATAATTATTAAAAAATTCCATTGAGATATTTTTTAATATTAAAAAAAAATATTTTTGGGTGTTTAAAATGTTGAATTATTAAATTATTTTATTTGTTAAACAGAATTGTTTCAAATAAATTAATAAGCTGCATAGAATAACAGTATTCCAATTTTTTTTTTGTGTTAGGTTTCATCTACATGACCAGTTTATAAGTACAGTGAAAATTAATCTGCTGCAAATAACACAGTTAGTATGAATGCAACTAACTACTTATATTGAAACTTGCACTGAAAAAATTATTCAGTTAGAATAACTTATATTGAAATTAAATATAAAAAAAAAGTGTATTAAACATCAAGCTTCATTAAAAAAGTTTATAAAAAGGTAATTGTTAGACGTTAATTAAAAACGTGAAATTGATTTATATATATGTATTTAAAAAAACTATAATTTCAGCACAAAAATTGAAATTACTGCATATACATTAAAGGTTAAATTAATTTAATAAATTTTTGTGAACGTATGACTAATTTACTTTTTTTAGATCTCATACAGATTACTATTGTGCTTTTATAATAATGTTGGATTTTTTATGCGATTTATTTTATTAATTTGAATTATAAGTACTTCACTTTTTATTCATTTTATTATTTTCGTAAATCAAACTTTATTTAAATTGAAAAAAAAAATTTACATCAACAGTTCTTGATAAAATAGATGTTGTAAAGTATTATTTAAAGAATTGTTACGCTGTTTTTTTTTTAAACAAATGTCTATTAATTTCACTGTTAAGAATATTATTTACGTTTTAAAACACTAAAATTAAATATACTTTTTTATTCTATGGGCAGATCAGAAGATTTAATCGCAATAAAAAGAATTATGATGGATTATCGTTAGATTCAAACGCTACTTTTCTATCAGTGAAAACTAATTTTTAGACTATTCAATTATAAGGGCTTTACCTGGTATGTTTTCTTTTAGCGAGCGATTTTTATTGACCATAATCTTTGGTAAGTAGACAATCGTAACAACGCGATGAAAATCCAACATTAGAATCTAATCAGAATTCTAATTAGAATCTAATCATTTTACTTATTTAGCTGCCTAAATATTAACTAAATTAATTACCTCTCTCTCTTTCTCTTTTTCTGTTTAGCCTCCGGAACTACCGTAAGGTATTACTTCAGAGGATGAATGAGGATGGATGATATGTTTGAATGTGAATGACGTGTAGTTTTGTCCAATCTCAGGTCGACCACTCCTGATAAATGTGTTTAATTGAAAGCCAACCACCAAAGAACACCAGTATTCACGATCTATTATTCAAATCTGTATAAAAATAACTACCTTTACTAGGATTTAAACCTTAGAACTCTCGACTTCGAAAACAGCTGATTTGCGATGTAGCGTTAACCATTAGACCAGCCCTTGTGGATTTAAAATAATTACCTAGATTAACTAATTGATGGACTATTTTTAAAGTTGTTTTTTAAATCAAAGTGTCTGCACAATGGAGAATTATGGTTATAAATCAAGTAAGATTTAAATTTGATTCAAATGTTTTACTAGTGGGAATCTTAGAAAAATAATTTTTAGTTAAGTTAGTATACTTTTTTTACCCGCATAATTTCGTAGATAATCTTTCCTTTTGGAATCTTGACTTAAGGTTTAAATAGGAGTTTCGATTCTTCAGAAAAAAGAAAACCAATTTCGTTTTTGGATGTACAAAAAGGTTATCGATGCAACATTATTATGCTGCTCCCACCTTAATTAAAAATTTCCGAATTCTAAAAGAATTATCCAACTATCTAAAGTGTATCTTTAAGCTTTTCTCAATTTTCGGTTGGTTCCTATATCGTGTTTATCCTTTCTCAACATCTATTCCTTACGTTTTTTTCCTTGGTTATGATATGTCTCCTGATAACTCCATTCCGAAATTATAGGAACTAATTGAGCCTCGCTGAAGTAAATCAGTTTTATTCTTACCTTGATAAGATGTAAAAAGTTTGATAAATTTATTCTAAATAAAAATACCCCATGCTCACTTGGAGTTGTGGTCGAATGAAGACCTGTTATTTAGAGGAAACGTTGAACCTATTCTTTTTAATAGTTTTTCCTCGAGCTGCGGTTTCTCAACGAATAGATATTTCTTCAATAATTCATCTTTTTATTGTTAATCCTTCTTTTATGGTATGGATTTTACAGTTTTGGTTAATTGAATTCTGCTAGATTAATATTAAGATGTGGGGCTCCTCTAATACTAGTTTTTTTTTCGACATTGTGTGAAGAGAGAATGTTTTTATATGAGCTTATCCCGAAACTTTTTTCTGTCTCTTAGCTATGTATCGGCCATTATAATTAATGACTGAATTGTATTGAATGAATACTAATCTTCCCTTACCCTGTTTCGAAAATAGATAAGCAACATCTGTATCTTCTAATATTTTCTTCTTTTTGTATGAAAATACAACAAATTAAAATTCTATAAATTAACTTTTTTTTTTTTTTTTTTGTTAAAAAAAAATAAAACTTCATTTTTATTCTGTTTAATAATTCTAAGAAATTTTCTATAGTTAATTTTTTTCAAACATAAATCAGGATGTAGGTCGGTTATATATATACTCGTATACTTACATAAAATAAAAACATATATATATTAAATATTAAAAAAGGCCGCCCATTTCGTTTTATTTAATAATTAATACTGTAAAGTTTTGAAATATTAAAAAAAAAAAATCTCTTCTTAATTTTCCTTTTTTTTTCATAATATAATTTAATGCAATCTGTATACGTTGTTATTAGACGTTAATTGTTTTTAATTGTTTGTCTGCGCAAGTCATAAAAGCATGTCTAAAATTCCAATAGGATATCAAAATTATTTTTAATAATAAAATAATAACAACAACCAATCACGTAATACTTTGGAGTAAATTTTGCTTCCGAAGTTTTTTCATAGCAGTTGAAAAATTCTTTGAATATTATTAAACTCCGCCAATAACATCTTAATTATAAAGAAGTATGTATTTATTAATTTTATTTATTGACTGCAGAGTTAGAAATGACTATAATGACGAAGAAATGAATTGCGATGGTTGAGGGTAATTTTTTTTTTATATGGATTCAACCTCTTAATTTCCCACCCCCTCCGGAAATATTTTTGCGGGTAGAAATACAAGCCGCTTTAATAACCCCGTGAAGGTTCTTTGTATGTTAATGGTTATACAGGGTCGGGGGTAGTAAATAATTAAGAGATGTTTATAATCAAGACACGTGCTGTAAGAAGAACAGAGGAGTCTCCTTGCTGAGCAGCACGGCGGGCGCGTGATGGCGGCCAGAGATGCAGCATTCCTTTGATCTCGTATGAATAATATATGACATCTGAGCATCGACCAAATCTATTTTGCAATTTATAAAGCACTTCTCCACTCTTCTCTTCACCAGAAGCAGCTGTAAATTAATATTACATATTTTCAATCTTTTAACGCGTACGAATACAGCAGAGAATTCATACCTTACCTTTGTTGTTTTTACGTTTAGTTTTTCTTTATCACCCATAAATTTAATTTTAAATAGTGCTATCTTGAGTAATTCATGAAAATCTCCATTTAGTACTTTGCTATTGTTTTATTTACTCTGAACTAAACTGCGTATTAACTTTTTTTACATTTAAATGACGTCTAAGACACCGAAAGTATTTCAATCAAACATTTTTTTATTTGTTCTTAGAATCTTATAAACAGGTTAAATACATCAGAATAGAAATTTGACATAGGAATTGACATAGAAAAATTGCAATTTCAGAATTCTACTATAATGTAATTTTATTTAAAAGTATATAATTTAAAATAGAAGAAAAAAGAACCACTATAAAAATTAATCATCAGTTCTTTTTATGTGTCCTATGTTCTTCCTCTTTCTTTTTGTCAACTGGAATCGGCATTTACTAAATGCCATATATAGTAAAAATAGAAAAATTAAACAAATATATTAAGATTTTTGGGTAAGAAACCCAAAAAATTGGAGCTTATTAATAAATAAAAAATCTTTAAAATCAAGCTTACGTGATGTTTTAAATGATAACAGAAATGTTTACCAGCATAGACTGTTTTATTTTTTAAAACGAAAATCATTATGAGAACTAGAAATTTTTTAATCAAAATTAAATAACTAACTTAAACATTTAGAATAATAGTAATTAAATTAAAAATAATACAATCATAATGAAATAGTTAATCGTACTAAAAAATAATTAAAGAGCTTAAAAAACAGTTTCTTTTTGTGTCTTTTAATATCGTAGGCGCTAAAACATTACATTAATGATTTTTAGCAGTAGATTGTTCCTATTTCAGTCCAAAAGCTTAGGATGTATAAGAAATCAACACTGAATGACAGAATGACCACTGAATGAGAATTCGTCTCATGTACAATTACACGAATTCAAATATTAACGGAGCTGTTATTTTAAAATTCAGTTTTGAAAATTACATTATAAAGGTGCGTTTTTTTAATTATCCAACATTAGCTTAAAGCTCTTAAAGGTTAGTCAACAGAAACGTTTTTCATGACGGTTTTTAAAAAAATTAAAGTGTGTTTAAAAAAATATGAATAAAATTTAAAAAAAAATAATTTGTTGTTTTATTAACACATTGTTCTAATAAAATTGAATAATTTTAAATAATTTGTCCATCTATAATTGTTGGACTTAACATGTTTTGTTTCTTTATTCTTTTACTTCTTTAATAATTATATAATGTTTTTTTAAAATAATATAAAATAATAAATTGTCGAACTCGGTGGTGGAGTGCTGACGTCTCAGTCGTTCACCAGGGAGTCCCGGGTGTTAATCTCGGCCATAGTTTGCATTTTTCATACACTATAACATTCCATTCCTACGTTTACTCTTGCAAGCATCTGTTGGTAATTATTTCGTCAAGCAAAAGAAAAAATTGTTAAAATAGATAAAATTAGGGTAAATGTTCTAGTTCTATTAAAAAAATACAAGATGTATAATTAGTCAGTTTTTTTTAAAAAGAATGACACTTTATTAACACGCTAAGTATTATTTTTTAATGTTAAATAGTTATAAAAAATGTTAACTTCATGAAAGTAATGAATGTTAAATTCGAATAAATTTTTTTTTTATCGATGATTTTCGAAGCGATTACCAGTTACGTACTCCCCACGGGGTCTTCCTGGGGAAACGTCGGACGCTAATCCCGAGTTATAACTCGGGATAGCTCGGGCTAGTGATAACCTGGACAAAGCAGATTTCGCAAAGATATTAAAGTTAGTACGTATAGTTAAATTCGAATTTAACTATAGGTAGGGGGTCGCAACTACATTATCTAACAACCAGATACTTTTCTCAGCGGTCCTGAAACCTATTTGGATGTAAAGAATTCAACTATGGGGCATAACAAGTGAAAGTAACATCAAAGTCGTACAGCGATTCCAGAATAAACTATTGATTAATATAAAAGAAACGCAGTGGTTTGCTGAAAACACCGAAATACATGATTTTATGGGATTGACAATCGTTCGAGAGGGGATTTGACGTTTGGATACAAGATACAAAATGAGACTCAACAAACATGTGAACTTTATCTGTTCTGAACTTTATCAGTGTTCCTTGGATTCATATTTTTATGTATTTATTTATTTTTATTATATATTTATATAAATAGTATAAGATACACATATGTATTTATCATATATAGTTCTTTGAGGGAATCAATGGAAACCCCTCTCTGCATGTAACTTTTTTCGTATTCAAATTTACTCATGGTTCCGGCAAATTGGAACCGATTACAAATTAAAGTCGACAAAAAAAAAAATTATATACATATGTAACCATCGATTTTTTTTTTTTTTTTACCTCCGGAACCACCATTAACGTATATCTTCAGAGGATGACATGAATGAGTTGTAGCGTGTGTAAAAATGCCATACCTGACCGGGATTTTTTGACTGGTTAAAATGCCATACCTGACCGGACTTTTCATTTGTTGGTTATTTCTTTATTATTCTTTTTTAATATTTAGTAATGTAATAATTTTTTTAAATTTATTCTTTTGTCTTAATCATATGTTTTGACAGATGAATTTTATTCATTATGTATATTAAAAAATAAATCAAAAATAAAATAAAATAAATCATTAAAAATAAATCACGTAATTAAAATCAACGTAAAAGTATACGGAAATACCTTTTTTTTTTACGTTTATCTACTTGTACAAGTAAACAGTGAACATTTCAGTTGTCATTCGCAAAAGGATCCATTTAATCTAGAAAGCTTTTAAAAACTCCTTTTGGTTCAATTTCTAACAAAAACCTGTCTTTTATATTTTAGTTCATTTAAAGTAATTCTTAATAAAATAAAAAAATAAATACTTCCATATATTTTTTTTTTTTTTTTTTTTTTTTAGAATGGCTTATGTTATTTTTTTTTTTCAACATTATAAGATTTTTAATAATAGCTTAATTTAGAATAAACTGATTTTACAATTTTATTTTTAACGTATAAAAAATATTTTGTCTGGAAATACACGTTTAGCTTTTATATTTCTCTTCAATTCACATTTTATGGTCGATTTAACAACCAAAATTAAATTAAATTTGATCCATCTAATAATTAAATGACAATTTTTTTCCATTCCTTTTAAGACATTCATTTTAATTTATTTATCAATCTGTCTTATTTTAAAGAATCTTTTATCATTAATAATTTTTATTTTTTATTTTTTCATGTTTAGCAATCCATGAAACACTATATATTTTAAACAAATATTCTTGCTTTACATTTTGAAATGTATTCTTGATAGTAAAAAATCCCGTGGTACAATTATTTCTTGCTTTTACCAGTCAGTTACACCGTAGACTATATTGTAACATTATTGTTTCTTAAACATCTTAATTAGATACTTTCAAGTGATATTTATAGTTAAGAAAAATTATATAACATTATAATTATAGAAATTATTTTCACGTTTGACCTAACCGTTACTATACGTATGATTTAAATTTTTTTTTTTATTTTTATTTATTTTTAGTTTCACTATTATAGCAGTAGTATAAAATTACTATCCTATCTTCGTGTTGTGTATTATAACAACAGTTATTGTAAAATACTGAAAGATATACGTTAAGCGTTATGTATGCAAGGCGTTGTATAAACTAGATACTAACATTATTTTCCATTGAAGCATGACTTGTTTTTCATTGCATACCGTAGAACACTATTATATTTATATATACATCATCAAAAAAAAAAAAAAAATTCTGCATTCACATAAATCTAAAAAAAAATCTGTTCATAGAAATGTAGCTTTATAGCTTTATTTTAATAAATAAATAATAAAATTCTAAAAATAAATCACTCAGACATCTTCAAGTGATGGCATTCATAAAAATATTATTCTCAAGAATATCAAACATCCTATGCTTGGCATACTAAGGAAATTAAAGAATGAACGTTCGTCATCTACCCGATTATACTGTTGTTCATCATCCAGGATAAACCCATCAAAAGGAAAAGTGGTATTCATTACGGTTAGGGAAATAACTCAATTCACTCTGCTCTCAGTAGGAATTGGCTGTATAAAAAAAAAGTAGTTAATCTCCAAGAAAGGTACTTTGATTAATGTACTTCATTCATTTGGTTTACTTCTTTCACTTCCATAAGAAAATCTATTGTTTAACATAGCAAATTAAATTATCAGTGGTTAATTATAATTATTTAAAATTATATATTTTAAACTTTTGTCAATGCAAATTTCCAAACAATAATTCATTTTGCAGAACTATTAATACAAAAAAAAGATACATCCTTACTGCTTCTCGCAGGTTCCGTAACTTTCCGCCAAATTTGAAAGGACAAGATTTTACACAAAAAAGACTGAACTACTTTAATATTATTAACATAAAAATGAGATATTATTAACAAAAAATTATTATTAAATATTATTAACATGAAAATTTAAGAATGTTTATCACTTTAATTAGTCATATATTTATTATTTTGTGGACTTCAATATATATGGGGAGTTATAATAATTTTGATAAAAACCTTTCTACTACAACTTCGAAAATTAATTGTTAAGAACAAAATAAAAGTTAATTAACATAATATAGTTATAGAGAACAAGAAAATTAGATGGTTAATAAAACAGAACAAGACACTGAATATAAAAAAAAATTGTCACAAGTCATACATGAGGGAAAAAGAAGATATACGTATGACAAATTAACACTGGTCATATATATATATATCAAAATAACAAAACTTAAACTACTGATAAACAATAAAACGAAAAAATTGATATTACTAAATTAAAATAATTCATAAATAGTATCAGAAAAATTTTAGTAACAAAAGAATGATATTCAACGCACAACAGCTCTTTAGATCCAATACATGCCGCCTCTTTAGTCGTCTTACATCTTCATTATTATCCAGAAGTTAACAGCCAGATAGTTTTCGTGTACGTTAAGTTTAAGTACATACTTTGAACTTACGCAGTGAATTTTTTCACAAATACATCGCATCCCTAGATAATCGTGGAACTCCTTGTTCACAAATCATGGCGCCTCCGAAGTGTTCCTCAGCACTTTGTTCTGGAACCTTTGTATAATATCAATATTGCTATTGCTTGCCTTACTTCAGAGTTGTATACCGTAGGCCCATATTGGCATTAAAAACATCTTGTACAATAACAGTTTGTTATTTAATGATAACACGGACTTTCTTCCAAATAACCATTTCTACCGACTAAGCTTGATGGTGGTCGTATGAGCTTGGGTGGTGATCCAAATGAAATCCTAGGTAACGTACGTTGTCTGAATGAAAAATGTTAATTTCATCTAGGCAGACTTTTCGACAAACTCTCTTCCTAATCACAAACGTCATGTGATACAACTTTATAATATAAACATATATCTTCCATTCACTGAGAAAGTATGACTTCTATTGCAGTTTCTCCGACGCTACTTTTCGATTAACGTCATTCAACCAAAATAATCGTCGTGTCATCATATTAAAACAATATTTTTAAAAAAATATTAAATTTTTCATGCTCACCAAATATTTTTTACATTGAAAATGTATTATATGACGTTTACTTATTTATTTAAAAATTGAATGAGTTTTTAATTAAAAATTAACATTTTTTTGCATTTTCTCACAGATTTCTGAAAATAGTTTATAAAAAAAAAATATATTTACGATGAGTGTAGAATTTTATGTAGTAAAAAATTGGCAGTGGTTTTAAACGAAGAAGATATAAAGTTTGTTTCTGAGTAAGCGTGTGAAGTACGTAAAAAGATTAAAAAAATTGTTGGTTGATAAATCTATAATCATGTACAAGAATAATAGAATCATGTAATATGAAGATTTACTTAGTTTGATCATATCTTAATAAGTTCCAGATTATAAAACTGGAATAGATTTACATATTCATTGATGAACAACACGTTTGTGCTAGCTTGATCCCCTTATATATACAGTTGGCTTTTTTGAGGTGCAGAATTAAAGCTATGTTACAGATGAAACTTAATCTCTGCGATAAATATTTTAATATGTTTTGAATACGAATAAAAGATTCGATTTCATAGAATCAAACATTATACTAATAATTCCCCCATCATAGGAATGACTGTTATGTTATTTAATGAATGCAATTAATTGGAAAAGCCTAATCTTTTTTCAACATACGGTACACAGTTGTTTTAAATGGTTTTACATGTAGGCCTACTGTAATATAGTCACATTAAAAGGTAAATGATCGTTAATATTTGCCTGGTGTTGTTGATATGATAAGCTTTGTAATATAGTGTTGTGTGTATATGTATGTATGTATGTGTGTATGTATGCATATAGATTGGAGTATTTTACACATATGTTACACAAAATATTACATATTTAAAATGGTAAATTCTAATATTAAAATTAAATTTTGTCTTAAAGTTTATATTTTATTTATCTAAATATTATTTTTCAGTCGATTAATTTAAAAAAAAAAAAAAATTTCCCTTTATAATTTTTGGGAAATAATTTTAACCTAGTTAATTTTTCAGGCCAAAATCATAAAAAATGACTAATTCTGCTCCTTAATTAACTTCCTAAAAATTTCAATACTCCTCATTTTACCGGATCAGTTTAAATCCGAGCGAAATCTTTTACTAGCATTAATTCGCAACGAAGCATTTTAGGACATATGTTTATATGAACTTTTTTAATTATTTTTACGAGTAGAATGGGTTTTGAAAGTCCCGGGAGAACTTTGTAATATATTCTGTATATATGAACGGGAATATGAAGTCTGTTCAATGTATGTGATGAAAATTATATGTACTCAAATAATTTTCATACTTCCTTTGAATTATTGATTTTTTGTAGTTGTTTTATACATTTAGTATCCTCATATATTAATATTAATTAATATTAATTACCTTAATATTAATTAATATGTTTTTAATGACATTTATTTGTTAATTATTTAATTTTTATCTAAATATTAAAATATCCAATGTGTTATTATTATAATATTAATACTATTTAATGCATTTATATTATAATTAATTAATATAATTTTAATGTCTTTTACTTGTTAATTATTTAATTTTTATTAAATATATTATGATAGTTTATTCTGTGATGCTTCTGTAATCAAAGTTTTGTCATGGTTGTTTTTTTCTGGTGATTTGGAGGAGTCTCATTTAGGGGCGAAGTAGTGAGCTCGCTAACAGGTTCCGCAAGATATTATTAGAAGTGCATGTGTGTGCCGGCGTCCTACTGAATTAACCTTTTATCCCAACAATTCCTCTTCCCGGGACCGGACTAGCAATTAAAAATTAACGCAGCTCGGGAAGGTGCCGTTTGACATCCTTGTTTGTCAATCACATCTTGTCGTTTTACTTTGTTCTTGTTTCTTTTCCTCGTTTGTTTATCACTTACTTTGTTTCGTTTTTTCCTCTTGTTCTTATTTTCCTAAGAGTGAGTCTTTTTCTCCCTAACCACTCAGGGTCGGACCCGCAAAATTAGCATTAACACGACCATGGGAGGTGCCATCACCTCTAATTACCAGGATAGACCAGTACCAGCCCGGCTATGTCGTTCCTAGCTGTCCTGTCCCAATAGCCGGGACTCGGTTCTTTAGTGTCATTGCCTCTTAAGTTGGCTGCTGGTCGCAGTGGAGCCCTCCGCCCGATTCACAAAAACTACCTCGGGTCTACGAACCGCACTGGCTTCCCATACACGCTTCACCACATCAGTATACCTCTTCTCCTGACGCTGTGGCGGAGCGGACTATTCAACGGACTTTTGAAAGGGTTTTTCAATAACTCGAAGTTCTTGTGGCCTAGAAGAAATGTCATTGCCTCTAACAGAGGCACCCCGGAGAGGGCGCCCCCTCCGAGACTCGATCTTTTCAGCTCGAGGTTCAGGAGTATCCCTTTATCCCTTTTTCCTAGCCGCCGCCCACCCGAGCAAGCCCGGACGAAGAGCGACTCCACAGAGGGCTATCCTTCAACCCCTTGCTCCCGAGTGCTTTTGTTGCATCACCCCAACGACATAACGTCATATTTTCTTTAGACTTATCTCTGCAAATTCTGGGCCAGTTCCTTTTATTATCCGTGGAATAGCATATCTACCCATTCCTAAACGTGATCTATGTAATGGGTTATTGTATGCATCAATCAGAATAAAAGATTTATTTTATTTATCTCAATTGGTGTATTTTTTTCTTTATACCTCAACTAGAAATAAAAATCTTGTTTCGGTTGTTTTATTCATTTTATATTCTTTGATCTTGCTTTTGTGGGGGTGTTGATATATATTTTTTTACATACTTTTCCTCCTCTTTTTGGGTTAAGGTGGAGTTACTTACATTACTATTCTAATTTCAAGTTTATTAGAGAAAACTGTAGACCTGTAGCAGTTTTTTTATTGTTACTATTATACAAGTTATCAAAAATTTATTGAACTTGGTATCTTTTTGTTTATTTTTATAATATTTAATTACTAAGTACAATTGTAGATAAAGGAAAAAAAATGTTTTTTTTTTGTGTACAAAAATTGTTTTAAAACATGTGTATATAAATGTATATACGTGCAAAACGTACGTACGAGTTGTTAGAATGGAAGCTATGTGACTTTATATTCTGATGTGGTGTTTATCAGGCGTTCGTTATCAGAGAATTAAATTTCATTAAATCCGGCGGCTCAGTCCAGATTTGTGATTCACAAAATGACATTCTCTTGTTTTATGTTCGCCGGTTTTTTTTAACGTTTTTTATTTGTATTTTGTTTTTAATACTTTTTTAACTCCTTCCTTCCCACTTGTATTGTTAATATCGACACATTCCGACTGTTGTTATTTGTTATTGCTTTGTGATGTTGGTTAATTCAGAAGATTGATACGTAGATAGGCTTCTCGAAACTGTTGGCCAATCAATCAGTAATCAATGATGCTATGACCACCGTCACCTTTTGCATATTAAAAACATTGTGAACAAAAGCGAAAGGCCGCTTCATCGTTATTGATTTTCAGAAAAGATAGACTGTTATCTTTTCTTTTTTTTTAAAAAAAGAAGTAAAACCTAACAAATATTTTCTACCCTAAAGTGTAAAATTATTTATTCTGGATATGTAGCCTATGTATTACAATAATAATACCGTTTACTGGAAAAATGTTGTTTTGATTTTTCTTTATCATTTCACTTCAATTTGTTATTACAAATTTTTTGTTTGTTTGAAATCTGAGTTTTTAATTCAAATTTGTTATATAATGACTAAGAGGAATGCGGTATCATGACAGTTTTTTCTTCATAGTTTTTACATATATTTTATATTTTTTGGATTATAATATTACGTTTATAAAATTTCCCGTAAAAAAATTGTGTAACATTTTCTACTTATTACATTATCATTAAATATTGATAGTATCAATAATTACAGAAACAATACAAATTTTACACAACATTAATTTTTTTTTTTGTCTTCAGTCATTTGACTGGTTTGATGCAGCTCTCCAAAACTCCCTATCTAGTGCCAATCGTTTCATTTCGGTATACCTCCTGTATCCTATATCCCTACCAATTTGTTTTACATATTCCAACCGTTGCCTGCCTGCATTTTTTCCCATTTACCTGTCTCTTCAATATCAAAGCGACTATTCCAGGATGTTTTAATATGTGGCCTTTAAGTCTGTCTCTTCGTTTAACTATATTTTTCCAAATGCTTCTTTTTCATCGATTTGCCGCAACACCTCTTCATTTATCACTTCATCCACTCATTTGATTTTTAACATTCTCCTATAACACCACATTTCAAAAGCTTCTAATCTTTTCTTCTCGGGTTTCGGGAAATTATATTTCTAACTGAAAGCTTGTCTCGCTTGTACTATTCGGCATTTTATATCGCTCCTGTTTAGTCCATCTTTAGTAGATTTACTTCCCAAATAACAAAATTCTTCTATCTCAGTAATCTTTTGTCTTCCTATTTTTATATTCAATGATCCATCTACATTATGTCTAATACATTTCATTACTTTTCGTTTTGTTCTTGTTATTTTTCATACCTAAGACTAATTTTTGCGTAAGACTTAATCTATTCCATTCATTGTTTCTTCTAAATCTTCTCTGCTAGAATTACTATATCATCAGCAAATTTTAGCATCTTTATCTTTTTAACTTGCACTGTTACTCCGGTGATAAATTGTTCTTTAACTTCAACAGCATTAATAAGATATATTAAGCGTAAATATTATTAGAAAATGATAGTTGAAACGTTCGTACACCAGTGAAAAGGAATAACAAATGATTAGCAAAAATTTATACAATAAAGGAAAAATATCTCCTTCACGAATTGACCTTCTATTATTAATCACTTGTAATTGCGAGGAAACGTATTAGCTAGGGTTTGTCGGTTTTTAAAAACCGGTTTTTTGGAGAAAATTATGAAATTCGAAAACCGGTTTTTTAGTAGAAAA
>JAAAKQ030109658.1:0-14113 GCA_010016005.3 Zanna intricata
ACCACTCCTGAGAAGTGTGGTTAATTGAAACCCAACCACCAAAGAACGCCGGTATCCACGATCTAGTATTCAAATCCATATAAAAATTTCTATCTTTACTAGGACTTGAACCTTAGAACTCTCGACTTCGAAATCAGCTGATTTGCGATGTTACCACTAGACGTGGTAACGTCAGAGTGTTGCCACACTGCGACGTTAACCACTAGACTAACCCGGTGGGTTAATAAATTATATTTATAAGAAATTTTTAGTTTTTTAGTTTCTCAGTATCTTTGTCGAACCGCAGACACGCGACAATATCATAAATAAAGGCTGTTTTTTTGCACTACTAAATAAAAGAACAATACACACAGAGTAGTTTCCATTTATTTTTTGTGTAACTTTTAGTGTGCTATTTTTAGTACTATTGTTATCTGGTTTTTAATATTAATTTAGTAAAATCAAAAATCTCATGATGGTTGGATTATCGTCAAAATTAAATACAACTAAAGCTTTGAACGGAAGAGGCTCATCACTTAATTTTCAGTCTTTTGAAATTGACGCAAGAAGAGACAGAAAAATAGGTTTCTTATACCCGTAATTAGAACTGCGTGAATGGACTGCTACAGTACTAGATTTTTATGTTCGTACTAATTCTAATATATAAAAAAAAAAATTGTATTTATAAGTTCCTTAACTTTTAAATCGAATAGATCAAACCAATTGAAATTATGATTTTTCGCACAGAATAAATTCAAACCTTAAAAAAAATTGTTAAAATTTTTTTTTTTTTTTGTTTATTTTAGTACATCATTATTATTCCACTATATAAAAAAATAACCAATGCCATGAAAGTATTACAACCTCGATATCAGTTTTTTTCTTTTCCCAGCGATAATTTCAATCCGGTAGATAATTCTTTGATAAAAGTATATGTTTGCTGAATCGTGTTGTCTACCAAAACCTTTTAAACTGGTATTTAGCATATATATATATATATATATATATATATATATTCAGCATTTACCAAACACGTTTAACCGCATAATATAATTTCTTGTTTTAAATTGTATTATAAGCTTGATGTATTATACCTCCTCTTTCAATAAAAAAAAATAATTTCCTGGAATTTCCATAATTAACTTTAGAATTTTTAATATCGTGTAAAATGCATGATTTTTAATTTCGTGTAAACTTTATATTTATTTATTACTTTAAAACTTTATTTATTGTATTACCTTAACCTTTATTTTATTACCTTAATAAACTTTTTTTTGTTTTATTACCTTTAAAACTTTATTTATTGTTGGAATGCAATTTAAAATAAGTCTTACATTTTTTATTTAAATAATTCTTTTTTTTTTTTTAAATTATCTATTCTTTCAAAAATTAAAATTTTTTTTTATTATTCCACATTTTTTCCTTTTAACTTTCTTAAATACTCTTAATACGTAGAATTTAACAGTGTCACCGGCGCAAATATCCAGGCAACAGTTTTTGGAATACGTTTACATTGTCGTTGGGATTTTGTTCTTGTGAACTAGACATTATTAATTAACCATTTTTTAAAAGCTTTTCAGTTACGATGTTTATCTAACCGAATAGAATATGTTTGCTCAGTTAACAGATAGAAGTTCCAAAAACAATCAATCCTGATCAAAAAATAAAAACGTTTCACACTAATGTGTGATATTTAAATAAAAGGCCGTTAAATAAAAATTATATTAAAAAAACACACACAAAAATAAGATGTAAAAAACAAAACTGAATTTTTAGTACTTAGATACGGACAAAAATGAACACGACCATGTTTCTATGAGTAGTGAAATACATATGTGTCGCTCTCAATTAAATATTTTTACAGACTGTCGGACTAGTGTGATAAATGGGAAAAAAAGTACCGTATTTATGCTGGTGTTTTTTGGTAGGCCGCGTCTTATTAAGACTTCCCTGGGATTTTCTGGGGTACCAACGTACGGTGGGTTCAAAAAGAGGGTTCATTGGTTCATTGAGGAATCTGATTTTTTTTTCATTAAAAATTTAATTATAAGGTTAACTTATTAACTTAGTTAACTGGTTGTTTTGTTATTGTCGCCATAAAGTAACTCATAGCTGGGTTTATAAATTAATTTATATTGCCCATATTTATTTATACCATGTTTATTCTTAAAGAAGTTTTTTTTCTTTCATTGTAATTAATTGGTTTTTTTTTGTTTTGTACATACGAGTATTACTGTAGAAGATGTGGCAAGCAATCCCTCCATACCCAACCTTGCTTAGAGGGCAAGGTACGGGTACGATAGTTAGGTCAGTGCTTTATTTCACTTCAATTTTATTTAAAGATACACTAATAATAATTATTATTATATGCTACTAATGCAATCACACAGTTAATTTATAAAGCTTACACAAATCGGTCTATGTTAATATAAAATATACGCTGTAATACAGAACTTAGTTTTGCATCTTAACGGTAACTAACTTTGGTTAAATTATTTATTTTTTGAATATTATCATAAAAATATAGTACAGGCTTTATTACGACAAACTATTAGCGTTTTTTAGTACTTTTTTTTTTTTTTACCTCCGGAACCACCGTTAGATATAACCTCAGAGGATGAGATGAATGATTTGTAGCGTGTGTCATGCCTCTCCGGGATTCGAACCCGGGACCTCCGGATGAAAAGCCGATACGCTACCACTCGCGCCACGAATTCCGGCGGTTTTTAGTACTTATATTCTTTTTACCTATAAAATTTCACATAAAGTTTTCTCGTAACACACGGGGAAAGGGTGAATACGTCTGTAACACCCCTCCCAAAATGAAGGATAAAATTTTTTTTTTTTTTGTAAATGAAATATGTTTAATAACGAATATTAAAATTATAGATACATATATCTTTATTGGCTATTTTTATACAGTGGAAAAATAATAATACATGAGAAAAGGCTTAAGCTAAGATTTATTTTTTGGAGTGGGGGTAATATATGATGAAATTTTATGGTAAAATCATACTATTTTATGGTAATATCTAAGGAAGATTAAAGAAAAACAAACCGACATACATGGCATTTATAGACTTAAAAAAATGCTTTTGATAACTTACAGTGAAATAAAATCTTCAGCATTTAAAAAAATTTATGTTTCAAGTATAGAGATAAAAGAACAGTTGCTAACATTTACAGGAACCAAAGTGCAACAATAATAATCGAAGAACTTACAAAAGAAGCGGTAATAAAAAAGGGAGTCCGACAAGCATGTTCTCTATCCCCGTTACTTTTTAATCTTTACATAGAACTAACAGTTAATGAGTTAAACAATTTATAATTGGAGTAACAGTACAAGGTGAAAAGATAATGATGCTACGATTTGCTGACAATAATTGTAGCAGAGAGTAAAAAAGATTTAGGAGAAACTTTGAATGGCATGGATGAAGTCCTACGCAACAACTACCGCATGAAAATAAACAAGAACAAAATGAAAGTAATGAAATGTAGTAGAAATAATGTAGATGGACCGATGAATATAAAAATAGGAAGAGAAAAGATTACTGAGGTAGAAGAAGTTTTTTATTTGGGAAGTAAAATTACTAAAGATGGACGAAGCAGGAGTGATATAAAATGCCGAATAGCACAGGTGAAGCGAGCTGTCAGTCAGAAATAAAATTATATTAAATCAAAAATTAATTTAAACGTCAGTAAATCATTTCGAAAAGTATACGTTTGGAGCGTAGTTATATATGGAAGTGAAAATTGGACGATCGGAGTACATGAGAAGAAAAGACTAGAAGCTTTTGAAATGCGGTGTTACAGGAGAATTATTATAATTCAGATGGGTGTGTAAAGTGACAAGTTAAAAGATGTTGAGGCAAATCGATGAAAAAGGAAGTATTTGGAAAAATATAGTTAAAAGAAGAGACAGACTTATAGGCCACATATTAAGGCATCCTGGAATAGTCGCTTTGATATTGAAGGGACAGGTAGATGGGAAAAATTGTACAGGCAGGCAACAGTTGGATTATGTAAAACAAATTGTTTGGGTATAGGATGTGGGAGGTATATCGAAATGAAACGACTGGCTCTAGATAGGGAATCGTGGAGAACTGCATCAAACCAGTCAAATGACTAAAGACAAACAAAAAGTCATTATATTAATGAAGATATAATGAATTATCATTATATCAATTTAATTATCAATGAAGATATCAAAGGAAGATATCAGAGTCAAAAATCAGTATTTTTTTTTCTATTCCCCTCCACAAAAAAAATTACCTTCTAAGAAAATTGTTTGATTGTTTTTACGTTTAGTACGTTAAATTAAAGAAATTAAAAACAAACTGCACTGTAAAATGTACAACCAATAAAAAGTTTCTTAAGATTTTTTTTGGGGGAGGATGGGGTCAATTATGATGAAATTTTATAGCAATATTATTACCAATAGTTTAAATAAACAAAAAAATTTTAAAAATTAAAAAAACCATATTTTTAAAGATTGATCGGCTCCTCCACTCCCAAAATATTGACCCCCAAAGTAGGTTTTTTTTTATGCCTTGAACTAATACTATGTCTAGAAAGATATTAAAAATCGGTTAAAAAATGCAGTAAAGAAAAAGATAGTGTTTTTTTTTTTTTAATTTTTGGAGAAGGGAGAATTTTGGGGGAAATCTTTTCTTTATAAATATTAAGATAATTATGCATTATAACTAAACTATAAAGTGAGGTTATGTTAGTAAAATTTTTAGAAAATAGACGCCACCACAAATTGTTCTACTCCACCTCCTAGAGTTATTGACTCCAAAATTTTGCCATAAAACTGTCCTATATACTCGATCTGTGTGAAAAATTACATCAAAATCGGTTTATCCAGACAAAGATTATTAAGTTTCAAATGTCCCAACCCGCGTACATAGATACGTATACGAATATTACCCCTTTTTTTGTTCTTTGTGGTCTCTGGGTCATGAAACATCAAAAATACAAAAAAAACCCATATCTCATTTTTTGACTGATTAATAAATTTTCCTTCTAGCAGCATAACTTTAGAGCTACTAGAGCTATGCTGCTAGAAGGAAATTAAAACTGCAGCTAGACCTGCATGGTACCAGGAAATTAAAACGCGTGATCAACATCTGGTTTAAGGAGCGAGCGTGCAATTCGATATATTTTATTACTATACTAGGATTTCGTCATAATCCAGAACAAAAAGAGAGAAATCTTACGCAAAGAATTACATAATCTGAATACTGATTTCCGATCTTATTCGGTTGTAAAGAAAACTAAAAAGTCAAAAAATAAATACTCAAATACTATTAGGAGCTGCAAGAAATTTCTCTACCTTCCATAAATAAAAAATGTAAAAGTTATTAAAATTTTTTGGCTCTTTGCATGAAAAGAAGAAGATTTACGAAATACCGGGTAAAATTTACAGTTTATGTTACACAGCGAAATCATGTTAAATTTTACCGTGTTATGTAGATACTTGATTAAGTATGAAATACTTACAATATTGAATATCCTATTTAAAAATTAAAAATTAAACATAGAGATATTTTGAACCCTCGCATCTGAATTATAATTCTGTGAATTATATATTTATTATTACATTTATTAATTATGAAATCCCCAATAAATGAAGTATGTTTAAATTTCGGTATATTTCATGAAATCTAAACTGACAGTAAAACAGGATCACAATAAACGTTTTCGAATAAAAAAAAGTAATTAAAAGTTTGATTGCATTAATGAGATATATAGCTACTGTAAAAAGAGACAAATAAGTAGTAAAAGAAAAAAAAAGAATACTGTAAATGATGGTATGGTAAGTGAACAATTTTTTACTCCGTAACAGCACCATATAGATTTCGTTCAGCCCGTATCATGCGGGTAAACAAATTGAATACGAAAAAATATCATTACACCGAATGAGGGCGTTTAAATCTTGCTTGAAACGCGTTAAAATATTTATTTTAGTTTTCTTTTTTAAAATAATTCATTTTATCTATGCAACTGCTTGGTTTTTTTTAAACTGAAACAGAAAAAACCACTGGGTTATTTGCAGAACTTGTTTGGTTTGTAGTTGTACTAGATAAACTCATCAACTCTATTTATTTTTTTTGTCAATAATATGTCGATTAACAAAGCTATTGTACTACAAACCTAAAAATACTTGTTTTTTTGACACTGAATTTTATGCTTTATTTAGGATATTTAAAAAAAAAAACTGTAGATACCTGTTTCCCAGATCAAATTACATAAGAATCCTTCAAATTTACTCCTTAATTTGGGTTCCAAAAATTGTAGTATAATAATGCAAGTATATTTTAACGGGTAGTCGTAAAAATACATGCATAAAAAGTTAATAATTTTTGTATGAAGTTTTTTAATGGCAGAGGCGAATGTAAGAATATGTAAAATATTAAAATACCAGCATTCATTAGAATTAATGATAGGGCAAGTCGGCAGTAATTTATATTTTTTTATCTCCTCATAAGTCACCTAACGTGCGCAAAAAGAATCAAATATGACGCTAACACGATTCTAATCCTCACAAAGCCAAGCCGATAAAAAATAAACTAATAGCAATACACATTCTAGCATATTGCTGATTATACTTAAGTTTCCTGGCCCCTACAGATTACTTCAGCAACTAACTAATCAGAATACGTATTTTCCTAACCAATTACAAGTAGGAATACGATTGACCAATCACAAAGTCACTACTTTACACCAACCGCAACTGTAAAACGAACTAACCAACTGTTAGGCGGTAAAATCCAATCATTCATAATTCCAGTTCTTTTAACTGATAATAACGTGTGAATAAAACCTAACCGTTGGAATACACAAACTTTGACCGATAAAATATACGTACCTTGCCCGAATGCTGTTAACACTATATTACATACATCATAAAAATTTACATTTTGTCAGACACAAAGACCAAGAACCATCCAGAAAACAATTAATTTTGACCAAACACAAAAGTGAAGATTATAATCACCATTATTTTAACTGATAAGCGTTAACAAAAATATTTGTTAATTAATCCAAATCCCTTGAATGGTAGAGGGCAGGCCATATACGTACTAAATAGTAAAGTCTAACATCTTAGGGAAACCTGCTTTGAGCCCTACACTCCCCCATGAAGACCTCATAGGTGGTATGTGTTATATATTCCTTCGTAACTCATCAAAACAAAAAAGAAAGATAATTTAATGTTTACATTACTTCACGGTAGAAAATTTACGTTAAATATAATTTATATTATTATCAAATTTAATAATCTTATTTTAATTTGCAATTTCTCTTTTTTTAATTCCGAGAATATCATGCTACAATACAGAGTGATCCACAAAGAAATAGAGATATTCTCAGTCGAGAATTAAAAGTAGATTTAAAAGTTGTACTAAACCAAATATCGGAGGCTCGTCACCTTTGGCCTTTTCGCTATAATGTTAGTTTATGAATGAAAAAACACATCTAATCGATTTTATAAGTAGTGATTTGTGAATCGTCCGATTAATACGCTATATATTATGTTATGCAATCGTAAATAACGTTAAAATCTTGACTTGAAACACGCACTAACAAAAATGTAACCCGATCATAAGATAAAAATCCTTAAAAAAAAATTAATATATATAATGAACCACGCTCTAATGTTTCCTAATTTAATATCAGATTATCAGGAGGCACTATTATTCTCTAAATGTGTAACCAGTTTAGATTTTTAAATAAATAGATAAATTAAGAAGTACATTTCGTTCTACTAAAGACAAAGTTAAATTAAAGTTTGGTCTAAATTGACGAAATAATAATGGTCAAAACAAAAATTAAAATAAAAGCGTTTAGTTTTTAATTTAAAGTCATTTAATTTATTATTATTTTTGCCACAATTATTCAGTAATCACTAAAAAAAAGATTTATTTTAAAACGAAAATGTTTAAGTTATGTAATATGCAGTATATAAAAAATAATTTGTTAATATTATTTTCTCATGTCAAATTGGTTGTTTATATCTTTCAAAGTAAACATCTGAAGACGTCAGCTGGGAAAAGAATATAAAAGAATATGTATTTTTAATATCTTACCTGATTAAATCCAAACTAAGCTAAATATCTGCGGCTATTGTCACTGATAAAGAAAACTGATTCCCTAACTATATCTTATCTAGGTCAAGATAGAAAGCTTTCCAGGCATTCTTGTCGGTAAGACTAGGAATAAATTAAATTATTTCCAACATTTATTTAAAATAAAATGACTAGATTTATCTACTGTCGTTATTTTTATAATATATTTTTTGTTTACTTTTAAAAACCTTTATTTATTTTAATAACACCTACGTACCGGTAAACTGACAATCTAATAGATTACGCTCGAGTGGATCATTATATTAATATTCCACGGAGTTATTGACAATGAATTTTAATTAATATTTCAGTTTTACCATTCATTATTGAATTCAAAGCTTTATCTCACAAAACTCTGATTTAATTAAATTTTTATAAACGTGCACATTCTATTATATAACTATTACATACATTTTTTTCTGAATAATACAATTTTAATATTAAAGAAAGACAAAGAAACCAAATGTATACTTAATAAAAGAGTTACAAAGTAATTGAAAAAGTTAAAAAATTATCATTATTCCTTAAGACAGGGTAAAAAGTAAAAAGTTACCAACTTTCGAACAATAGATTGAGTTAAAAGTAAAGCTTGAGAGCGGAAAGCTGTCGTATTTCATACGAAATTCAGTCACTGGAAGTTCAGTTCCTCCCGGAAGATAAGCACTAAGAGCCAGCTTCTCATCTCATTGTTTATAATACTATTTAAATTCAACATCATCCATATAAATTTAAATCGAGTCATAGACATTACAACATCCGCCTATAAATGTGCGGCTCATGCATGAGCTGCTTTAAAAAATTTATTGTTTATTATTTTATGCAAGTAATCCGATATTGTTTAATTTTAACGGACATTTTTCGAAATATGACTCAAAGGTTCTCATTACGGGAGTTTGAGGAAGTGGTGACCTCGTGACTCGAGCTAGCCACAACCATTCTATACCAAACACTAGAACAAAATTCACCTACGTTACAATAAGGAAGTATTACATACTATTCAGCATCGACATACTAATTTAAAACCATTAAAATAATTAACATTTTCTCAAGCAGTATTGATAAATGACAAATTCCGTTTATATAAAATCAGGAAATAAAGTACTCTATTTGTAAAATGAGTATTTAAAAATCCCGTGATAGTCATCTCCACCAACTTACACATCTCTTGTTGAGTCAAGGTACTACTGAACGATTTAAAGATGAAATACTTGCTTTAGAAGCACCGGATCTCAAGTGTGGATGTCAATGCCATAATAGGAAGCATGAGTAGCGGAAAGAAAAAAAAATACAAGTATAAAACATATAATTTCGGAAAAAAAATCAATTCCTTTCTGTTGTTAAAAAACAGATAAAACTCTTTATGTGTATGTAACTCTGTATATATGAGACAGCTGTTGATTAAAGTCAAACTGGACGCAAATTGTTTTTTTATTATTTTTATTTTTATCTTTTTCGCAATTTTGAGTCAACTCTGCTGTACTCGGTCCAACGTACCAGAATTGTTAGGGAACTTGAGAGAGTAAATTCCTTTCTAGATCTGCGTGTCAATTGGAAGACCTGTAGAGAATGGATCATTGTGGCTGGCTTCCTCCGATTTCTTGCCCTGTGCAGATCAGCTGAGGGGCTAAAGAATAGATCTCCGGATGGCTAGGGACCGCTGGGGTAGTTTGATTGGCCGGAGGTAGTATTGGCATCGAGCCATGGTTAGTTTAGTGTAACTAATTTTGATTAGAGAACGAAAGTTTCGCTGTCGGCTGGATGGTGACTGCACTTCCGAGGGCATGGGTCCCATGCAGCTTTGAGGTGTAGCGCCATCCAGACAGCGGCAGTTAGTTTTGTAACCGCTGCCGGCGGAACGGAGAATGCACTGCCGAGGGCATGGTAGTCCATGCAGCCGTGAGGGGTAAGTCTGTCTTAACGAGGGCAGATGTGATAAAAGTAAATGTCACGCGGTGATGAGTTTGATCTAATTTAAATTGTACACAAGTTGAATAAATCAGGTCGATTCCGACCTATAAGGGAACTAGATCTAAATTACCTTTGTTGTGAGCAACATTGTCTTTGATGTGTTTATTAACTAAATTCCGATAACAATAATGAGCATTTACAGTTACAAGTAGCTTGTAAATTAGAGAACTAGGCGCGGGGTTTGTGCTCCCGCACTCTGTTATCTAGTTCGGAGGGCAACGAGTAGGACTGAATTAGAAGATGTCCAAATGAATCCTACAGCGAAGGCAAATGCTGAGTCAAATTCACCGATGTAAATGTCTACCGAGGCATTTGCATTGGTGGCATCCCAAACGAGACCAGGCTAATGACTGTGATATGTAATTAGTTCGAGAGTCAATAAGACGACTCGCGGTAAAGCCCATCAGGGCTAGGAACGGGAGGAGTGATGTGGCGACTGGAACATCTCAAGGTGGGTGTCTTCCCCTACGGGTGTTGGGATGTACCCGGTCCAAACCGACAGAAAAAACTATTTTCATTGTTAACAATAATAAAAATAATAGTAATATTTAAGGTCCAGCCCTTAATTCTGGTCTGGCCTATGTAACACGTGCCTAGGAAGGGTTCATTTCCAGATCTAGCAACGGGCCGATCGCGCAACTGATGTGCTTTCGATAAAGGAAAGGGAGATACTGACTCATCGTTTTCCTACAGATCGTTATGCAAGCTGGGTAAACTGCAGGAAAGATGGCTGAGACCCCGATTGCACCTTCAGTTCTTTTGAGCAGGGGGAGATCTTTTGAGCAGGTAGTAGTGCCAGATAGGATATCAATAAGGATGGTAGTGTGGTCCTTTAATAATGTTCAACTTTATCAGATGGTGCATTATTTTTAACGCACTTGAAACAGAGTTTGGGATTCCTGAGTATCCCTAGTCATGATTGGAGACGACCTACGATAATGGAAGTTTGTTTATATTGACATACCTCAGGGATCTGCGACCCAGGTATGACACTCGTGAGGGGTTGAAAAAGAGGAAGGTTACTGCTGGGTTTGACCTTTGGTCTACCTTGGGACTCAACTTGTGGAACGCGTCTTATGACAGCTTGCTCAAGGTTGATATGACAGAAGACGGGTTTCTGATTAGATACGCGGACGTTGGAGCGAATCTTCTCTTCCCGTAATACCGGCCTTGGTCAGCTCAACTGAACCAGCTGTTGAGGAAAGTAAATCGTTGGATTACAGATCATGAACTCGAACTAGTCGTTTCGAAGACCAAGATTGTACTGCTGACATGAAGGAGTGACTGACCTTCTGAGCTAGTTAACCTTCTGAGCTCATAACTAGAGGTTTTATTAGAAGGCGACAGGCGTGAAAAAGGTCCTTAGTAGACTGATACCAACGCGAGAGGTCCGAAACAAACAAGAGAAGGCTGCTGATGTCCACAACGCATTCATCCTTTTCTACTGGGGTGAGATATGGGTGGATGAGCTGGCGGTTAGGAAATACCGCAACACAATGCCCTCTGTACAGCGTAGAGGAACTCTGAGGGTTGAATGTTCATACGGGAGGGTATCGGAACCCGCTGTTTTAGTGATGAATGGGGGTGATTCCTACCGACCTATTCGCTCAGAAACGTGGGAAAATCTACCATCTCAGTCAGCAGACTAGCAGAGAGGTGGTAGCTGAGCATGCACAGGATCAGACGATGAACAGGTGGTAGCAGAAATGAGACGATGCGATAGCAGAGAAGTGCATCAGTCACCTCTTAAAGATCTGAAAACTTAGATGAGTCGAATGCATGGTGAAGTGAATTTTTATCTCACCCAGTTTCTCACAGGACATGGCTACAAGTATCACCGCCGTATAGGAAAATTTAGCACGCCATTGTGCCATTACTGCGAGAGAGAAAGTGATGACGCATGGTATACCTTTTTTTGGTTGCGCCCAGTCTGCTCCGGAACAGAATATAGAGCAAGGGCGCTATATTCGGCGTTACGGGGATTTCTCTCTGTTTTACAGTTTAACATTGTCCAAGCATTGTTGACAAATAAGGTGACTTGGAACACTGTATCGGTTTACGTTAAACGAATTCCTGAGGTGTAAAAAAGAAAAGAGATGCTTAAAAAATCCCCCTGTATGACTAGGGAGGTGATATGAAGAGGATGGTTGCACTAAGGCAACAAACAGCACGCCCCAGACCAAACTACTGCGAAAGCGTTCCCGGCAAGGAGGAAATGAGGACGAAATAGGGAGGGATTTTTAGTGGGTAAGAACACAAAAAGATCAGGCGATACGAACACGACCGGTTCCGGCTTGCGTTTTATCATTTAAAAAAAAAATGTATATATATATATATATAGAGTTCTGTTCTAACTTTTTTAATAAGTGGAAGTGTAATAGGAATATTTTCTTATTCATTAAAACGCTGGTTTTAGCCTAAAAAAAAAAAAAGTTTTATAGTACAAAGAAAATTTACAAAGTCCTAATTTTTGTACACGGTGGAAAAGTATATAAGTAAAATACCGAAGAGGTATACTTTCGGTACATTTTGTTTAAATTAAAATTATCTTTGAAACAAAGGCTAAAGGTAAAGGGATATGAGATGTATAGTGTTACGTGGATAGCCCAGTGCCCGACCGTCCTTAATATATCCAGTACATTCTTAATTTTCACATTTAAATTCTTATGAAGAATGATTTAATTCATACGCTTTGGGATAATCAAAAGGGAGTTCAAAAGAATAAAAAAAGCTTTTTGTGAAAAATGTCTCTGCATAAATACGCGATTATCATAACATGAAACATAAGAATGAATTTCCATTTTTGTTTTAAAAATTCATTTCTTGATAATTTTTTAAATATCATTAAAAAAAAGGGCAAATAACAAAAATCAGCATTTAGAAGTTCAAATTTATATTAAAATAAACAAAATTATATTCATCGATTTTTGATACAGCATTCATTAAAAACAAATTGTCATATCAAGCTAATTACGGACAGAATGAAAAGAAGTTAACATTTTCGAAATTCTCAGATAAAACTGATGAACGATATTCGGTGTCACTGAAACGAAAGAAAAATTACGAATAAGATTACGTAAATGTTAAATTAAGGTCAAGGACAAAGATCTACTCAACATTTGAATTTGAATTTTAACAATTGTATAAATTAAAAAAAAAAAACACAAAAAATGAAGGCGAGCAAAAATAATTGTGATTGAATCGAGATTTTTAATAATTGTAATCATTTTTCCTTTACGTTTAATCAAAGAAAGAAGCAGGTCTATCATTCATTTATTAAAAAATGATTTTATTTGAAAATGTGAATATAAATGAAAACTAAATGTTTCTTCTTTTAACAAAGAAAAAACACATCTTTTTCAACTACTGATAAAAAGTAAAAGTTATTTTACATACAAATGAAGCGATCAGTCTATGTCGATCTAATTTACAGTTATCGGAATCGAACTGTGGACGAG
The DNA here is from genome assembly GCA_010016005.3 of Zanna intricata. Classification (NCBI taxonomy): domain Eukaryota; kingdom Metazoa; phylum Arthropoda; class Insecta; order Hemiptera; family Fulgoridae; genus Zanna; species Zanna intricata. The sequence goes on from JAAAKQ030109658.1 coordinate 13,535, forward strand.
TAAATTTTTTTCAGAAATTTTATTGTCGAACAAACATCTATATATTCCCTTCCCTTAGGAATCGTATTCAGGTATTTGAGTATATCACCGGGTTGATTGGGTTCACGTAAATGGTTTTTGTTCTAATTTATTCCGTCTAATTTATTCCATCAATTTTCACTGTCGACTGATTTTACCTTTTAAAAAAATGCCACTGGTAGCGCTTTTGTAGATAACAACAATTAATTGAAATTTATTGGTTTGTGTAACATTAAATCATGTAAATTTTTTATATGGTAGAGAGCAGATTTAGTAAAGCGACTTCAGATTACGTAATTTAATACTCACTTGTTAAAAATAACCACTCTACGAGTCGATGAAAAATATCAAGCGGTAAAGATAAATGTGTGATTTTTATTAGTTCGTAACAAGATATTTAAGGGAATAGAAACAAAAAATAGCTACAATAAAAAAAAAAACATTTCGGGAGCATAATATATGAACTTTAATTGTAAAAATCCTATCTCTTTATCTGTTTAGCCTCCGGAACTACCGTAAGGTATTACTTTAGAGGATGATGTGTATGAATGTGAATGAAGT
>JAAAKQ030109680.1:0-14113 GCA_010016005.3 Zanna intricata
AGTCCTCAACCTCTTCTTCTTTAATCTTTATTACTGATGTGATCCATTTTCTGATCTTTTCCCATCCTGTTGAATTAATCAGCATAGTTATCATCACCTCATTAATCGTCGTCTCTGTTATATTCAATTCGCTTTTAATGTCCTTCCATCGGGGACATTCCATAGATTTAGTAATTACTAAAACTTAACATTTTATTCACTTTGGTTACAGTATTTATTTAAATAAGGTCAAGTATTGGTAATAACTTTTTTATTCACTTCACCCAAGTATCTCATATTTGAGATTAGCTCTAAGTTTTAGTTAATGTGTTTAATTTTAATTTAGTTTTTAACATTTTAACTCTTTTCTTTGTAATACTAGTTGTAAGTTTTTAGTGAAATTATTTTTTAAGTTTTTATTTTATTTTATTTAATCCAAAAGAGTTCTCAAGTCTAGTATTGGTGGAAATGATGAGATGAGTCAGGTCGTTGTAAATTATTATGGTGCTTTGGTTCCCAGACTGTTTAATCTAATTGAAAGATTGGAAAATAAGATTTGTGAACTTAATTATAGTTGGAAAGGTAACTGAAGAGTTAAAGGCAGAGAATGTGAAAGTATTTAACAGACTATAGCTGGTCTTGGAGGAGATATGTTGATGTGGTTATGGTAAGCATAAGATAAGAGGAGTGAAAGATAAGAAGATTGATAAGAAGAGTGGAAGAGTAAGAAAGATAAGGCCCAATTAAGAAGGTGAAAGAGGAACTTGAGAGGCCTGATGTTTTAAATGAATCTTCTCAGGGTCTTGCTGTTAATTCTGGCACTCCGATTGATGGCGTTGTTGATTTTGAGATTAATTCGCAATTGAAAAGTGAAACTGCTGATAATGAGTGGCAAGTTGTTAAAGTTAGTGCTTATTTTCTTGTGAAATATTTTAGATGAGTTAAGAAAGGTATCTGGGACATGTGTAGGATAAAATTACCGTTGTTGCGATGAACAGGCAAAGAGGTATGAGTATAAAATTTCAGTTTACAGACTAAGATTTATTTATAAATTTGTTAATGCAGTTTAGTTTTGATGAATGATTAGTCTGTGCCCTTCGATGTTAGAGCGAGGCGAGAAAATCGCGTTTTCGCCGAGCGGTTAACTAGTTGAAAGGGCTTCAAATTAGTGTAGACTAGCAAAAATATGTTGGACGAAGCCTAAATGATGGTGAAAGCAAAGTTGAGATAAAACATTAATGGAATTGTCTATCGAGGCAGTTGCATCCTGACTGAGGCTGTAGTATGTAATCAGCGTCAGAGGATCAATAAGACGACCTCCAGTAAAGCTCCTCAGGGCTAATAACACAGGGGTGATGTGGCAACCGGAATTGTCACAATGTCTCCTACGGGGATCAGGATGGGTTTTGAACTGCTCTCTCTCTGGATGGTCTACTTTTAAATTTTTCATTGATAACTACTCTCTTAAACTGGAGCCCTAAATCTGGTTATTTCCAATCTGGTTGGAAGCAAGCTCTTGTTACATCCTATCCTTAAACCTCGTCCTTCCTCCTTTTTCCACTGTAATCGAAATAGAATGGTTTAAATTTTTATTTGACCTTTGAATGGGTCGATTGGTTTGTCGATAATGAATTTTTTAGCCTTTTTTTAGCAGTAGGAAATGAAATCTGAAACATTGAAATGATGAGTTAAAGTTGTTTAGTTATCATAAAGTACTATCTGGTTCTCTTGTAACAATCTATAACAAAAATAAAGGCTTTAAAATTTTATCCTCAAAAAAATGGATAAGTTTTTAAAATTTCATTCTTTGGTGTAGGGTTATCGATTGACGATGAGCTAAGGAAGCTGTTGATAAAAAAAAAATTATATTTCATTCAACGCGTCGAAGGTAGAATAGATTTTGTTGAACTCATATAGGAAGAATGTGATTTCGGATTGAATGCTTTATTAGAAACATTCATTTGTTAGTCATCCTTAATGACAGTCTGCTTACTGGACGGATCGTTAACACTGTGGCCTTGAATAAAAAAATGGTAGTCAAGGTTTAAATGGGTTTCTATTATGACAGAATCATAAAAGTACAACAATACTGTTTCAATGTGAATTGTAAATAAAACTTTGCTGTTTAAAAACGTTGCAAAAGGTCATTAGTTTTTTCTGAAAACGCTTAAAATGGGCGAAGCTTACAAACCATATCAAAGTAATCTATCTTCAATAAATGGATCAATGAAGCGAGATTAACTCTTTTAAAGAGTTAATAACAGAATGGCTTGAGAAGCTCAATTTTATATAACATAAGTTTTAGTTAGAACACGAAATCCACTTCACATTAAAAAATAAAATTCTTTGTAACTTACCGTATTTGTTTGCTTTTTCATATTTCTTGTTATTAAAGTTAATTTAAACAATTCATAATTTATTATTTAAACAGAAAATTATGTTACAGTCACTGTACCAAAGGTATAAAGTACTAAGTAAATTGCGGAATACACCGAACTCATTCCATAGTGATTTAAACAGAATTATTCTCTTTCTACCACAACTTCGTTTTCATCTCATTTCATTAATAATATAATTAAAATACGGAAGGCTGTTTATACACTGTGTCATTAAAAGAAATTTTTTTACATCGTTATTTATATGGTTTACCACATTTTTAATTAAGCTTATAGTTATAAAAAAAAAGTAATAAAATAATTGAACGCTAATCAACTAAATATTTTAGATATGAGAGTTTACAATTATAATGCTTTAGACTGAAAAGTATATTTATTTTAATTAGAAAATTAATTACTTCCTGGAAAAAAATACTTTTATTATTTCAACCGACTCGATTTAATTCACTGTTTTAAGAATGAACATTGAACAGACTGATTCATTAAAAAAATATTTTTTGCTATCTTACGGTCAGAAAGACAAGGTTACGGCTTGTTCTCTGATGGTAAACTTGTCAGTAACAAAGTTATTTTCAAAATATATTTGAAGGAAAGATCTTTAACAAGATATCTGTGACTGTGCTTTGCAGAAACTTTAAAAGAGGATGCATGAAATTGACATTTTGTCAAATTTAGTTTTATATTTCTATTACTTAAGTAATAATCTTTTTAAACGAGGAAATTTTATTATCTCAGCATAGATTATGAGTTCATTTACAGGATGGCGGTTGATTGAACTTAAGATGAAATGGTTATGCGTTCGGATCCAGTTAAAAATTACGATACATTTATTTAGATTTTCAACTTCATTAACAGCAGTTATGAAAGCTGCTTACAACTTACTGAGAACATGTGTAACATCGAAATAAGACTAATGATCAAGAACGTTCGCTAACTACATACCGATTATGGGGTTCTATAATGGTGTTGATCATTTGCATCCCAATTTGTACAAATTACTGAAAGCAGTCTGCTTAATTATTATTAATTCTATATTCTAATGAAAAAATAATAAATACAAAGTTAAAAATACAGTAATAGTGTGGAACTGTTACTATTATCGGGAATACTGTTACTATTATTAGGAATAAATTGGATAAAACTCCAACAACTTTCAATATCCCGCCTACCGAAAAGAATCAGTCGCATAATTTGATTAGTAACTGTGTAATAGAAATATGTTCTAAAAAGGAGGGAGTTATTTTTGGTGCACAATACAAGGAAATGGGGTAAATTTTAAAACTTACAATACATAACAGAGTCTAATAAATTGTATATGTAGGGTTTCTTTTGGTTACAGTACTGCCTACCGGGCTAGTCTAGTGGTTAACGCGACATCGCAAATCAACTGATTTCGAAGTTAAGAGTTCTAACGTTCAAATCCTAGTAAAGGTAGTTATTTTTACACAGATTTGATTATTAGAGCGTGGATATCGGTGTTCTTTGGTTGGGTTTCAATTAAGCACACTTCTCAGGCTGGAGTGGTCGACCTGAGATTTTACAAGACTACACTCATTCGCATTCATACATATCATCCTCATTCATCCTCTGAAGTAATATCTTTCGATAGTTCCGGAGGCTGAAACAGGAAAAAAAAGTGTACTTCCACTAAAAGAAAGTCACGATATCGGCAAGTACTTATTAATCTGCATTATTAAAATTAAATGGCTTGAAAATTCTTGTGTAATACTTACAGTTTGCAGCACAGCTAGGTCTATAGTACGTATTTTAAAATTCTATCAATTTCACTCTAAACCTAATAAAAAAAGAATTACAGTAATTCTAATAAATTGCTATCACTATTTTAAAATGCTTATCTAAAGCCAGAAGTAGGTATGTAAATATTGTAGCTCTTTCAATACTTTTCTAGAGAGAAAAAATAAATAAATGCATCGATTTAATTATAAACCAAACGTTATTATAACTGAAAGAGAACATCACCGAAGAAAATCTCAAGGATGATTACAAACTGTAATCGAAAACAAAATATTAAGAACTGATTATATCGTAATATACAGTTTCTTACTATAACTATTTCCATGGAGACATGTCTTAAGATTACTTTTTCATAATGACCTCGGCAATAAGATGTGTTATTTCTAATGCGGATACTGCGCATCAGTTATACGACTATACACATTCCGACTATCGGTATCATTTTTATTAAAGTATTTACTTTAGCCCGTAATATAATACATAAAAAACAATACCGGCTGTATTTTGAATAATTTATTCGCAACTCAATAATTTGTGATGATCAAATATAAAAAAAAGGATAAAATATCAAAATGTTCAAGTGGTTTTGGGAGTTGTTACTAATTTCTTTCGGTTGTTGCCCTGGAAGCGAGACGATATATAGGTTAGACTGAAATATTGTTATTTAAAACCGAGAGAAATAAACAGAAATAAAAAAAGAAGAGTCTGAAAAGAATAGGTATACTGTTATTCTTTAATCGATTGGATTTCATATTAAAATAATACCCTAAATTAGTACTTTATATGCAGATTTCATAATAATTTTCATGCGCATCGACGAAATTTATATACTGTCAATAAATTCGTTCATAATGATAAACAAAAGAACGCGCGCGCGCACACACACAATAATAATTTTATTTTTAATTCTTACAAGGAACATATGGACATATGAAACTTACAAAATTGCTTGTAATTTAGTAACAATACTTGAAAACTTAAAATAAAATATGCTCAGCTAAATGAATATATACATGAATAATAATAATAAAAGTACTATATATAAGTATATATATAAAGTAATATATATATATATATATATATATATATATATAGTAATATATATAAGTATACATATAAAGTAATATATATATATATATATATATTACTGTTCTAATAACAATGAGAGAAAATTAGCTTATAAATTTTTGATATATTAAAATTTTTAGATTGTAAATGAATGAGAAATAGACACTTCGTAGGTACTCCAAATCCTACTTGGCAGTTATCATGTTTATAACGTAACAAATGTGAAAATTGGAATTATTATATACTTGAATTTTTTACGTTTGGTGCAATTATATTAATATGAAACTTTTCGAAAGATAGAAAAAGGTAGTGATAATAGTGGAGTAAAAATGAATCATGATGTGGAAGTATGATAATTTGGGCTTCTGAATATGTATTTAGTTACATATGTACATATATGTGTGCATGTGCATGTGAACTCCTTGTCTGTGAGTATACGTATATATATATATTTAAAAAATAAATACTAATAATAAATGTAAAAAAATATACTCGCATAAATTAAGGCCTAGTGTGATTGGTCATCAATGTTACACAAAAACATTTGGCACTTTTACCAGAATGAATCTGATATATAGGAATCTATGATAATACGAGTATTAGAATGACGAGTGTAGATGGGAAACAGTAATAATGATAGTGGTACTTTTTTATTCTAAGCCTCAATTTCTGTCAAATACTTTAAAGCCGCTCTCCCTTACAGTTTTTACTTATTTACTCAACAATTAATTTTTGAGTTTTCCCCAAACAGAGTTGTTTTTATTTAAAGTTACTGCGATATTTTGCCTAGAATAGTCGACATTAATTTTCAGGAAATTAAGAAGTAATCTAATTAATACCTAAAACTTGAGTTTTATGAACTATCACAAAGATATTTATGAATAGAAAAATGTGTTTGACTTAATTTTTTTGATTGTGTTGATGAATGAATACGTTTCACTTATATATGTATTCAATGGATAAACACAAAAGAAAATTATATGATTTTTTTACTAGCTGATGGATTAATAATAGCTATAGACTGATTTTGGGTTATGCATTTGTACATCATGTTCAACTAAATACCAAGGTTACATTGTGTTTACATTGTGTACTATACGGTATAGTAGCGACCTTGAGATAACATTTGTTTTCAAAGCTCGAACTATGAAAAAATTTTTTAAAAATTTGATTCGCTATTTTCTTATTATTATATTTCCTTCTTTTTTGTTGAGAGAGACAGACAGAGATAGTGTTGAGAGGGAGGGGTTAAGGGGTGGTGGGATGGGGGAGAGAGAGAGAGAGAGAGAGAGAGAGAGAGAGGGAGAGATGATATTTATGAATATATCACATTTTTATGAGGCTAATGTTCAATTCCTTATGGTAGTTTTTTAATTAAACACATTCTTTATATGCGTAAAATAAACATTGATCTTTTATACATAGGTTAGAAAAAAAAGTTTCTTTTCTTGAAATCAATTCAAATATATTCTAATTATTGAGGTGTGATTGATTCTAATTGTTGCTGATTGATCAAATGAATGATCAAATATTTTTCCTCTGTGAATTAAGATTTATGGGAAATTTTTTAGAGCCGACTATGACTAGATTTTACTTCACCAGACACAGACTGCATTTAAAAAAAAGGGCAAAAATAAAATGTCAGTTCAGTTATGGTGATTTGTATGTAGTCATCATAGTTAGAATAGATTAAATTCCTTCCATACATTTTTCCTGACATGAAAGAATAAAAAATTCTAGGAATGATCAAGTTAATTATGAACTTTTCTCCTTATTCCAGTTCAAATCCAATTCTAATTCAAATCCAGAAGTGAATTTGAATCAAATTCTATTTTAAAAGGAATTCATTGTTTTTTTTTAAAGATTATGGTTTCAAACAAGTAAAGTCAGTTATCACTAGAATTAGTTGATTCAGTAATGGAGGTTTCAGAAGATAGTCACTTTAATTCAGCCTTATACATTATATCAGCAAAGCTTTTTATAGTGTCTGTCATGTTACGTTATTAAATAAATTATATATATAAATATTCGCAGTCCTAATCTTAGGACTTATTAAATCATATTTAGGTATTTCACATCTGTATTGGGACAATTTTTGATTTCATCATGGTAAACAATATTTATATAATGATATGATAGTTTTTATCATCATAAGTATTATTTACCATGATGAAAATTATCACACCATTTTAAACATAGATGCTACTGTGCTTACCACCCGTGTGGTGGCAATTGATGGTGTGAGCTGAACAAAAACTGTTCATCTCTTCAGACTATATTCAATACGTTAATATAGAGAGAAAGACAGACAATGTTGTTTGGTTTGAAACTCTTTGATCAAAAAATTGAGATAGATTACTTGACTAGAAGGAACAATATAATGTGTAGGGTGGAATTGTTTAATATACTGAAGATATCTGTTTATTAAAAGTTGTACTGACTATTTATTCTTTGTATATTTATACCCAGTGTCCATGTTAGTGACTTAGTGAAATTAATGTTAAGCAGTAATTAATGTTATGCAGATTTTAGAAATTAAGTACATATGTATACTTATAATATATATGCAATAAAAATTTTGTTCATATTTCTGTCGATTGTCTGAATAAAGAGTCAAAATGAGTCATATGACACTTACAATACAGTTTTATAATCAACCAAATGTTTCTATAAAAACATGTAGCTTTATAAATATTTTAGATAACTATGTTCCAATGGCTTTTAAGAAATTCCTTTATTTTATAAATGAGTATTTGAGAGTACTTAAGATATCATTTTAGTACCTTTTAACACTGAATGAAATTTTTTCATTTAACTGTATAAATTTCTTGTATATCTCTTATGCATTTCTTTGATAGTTTTGTCATGTGATAACTGTTGTTTCATTCTATAATAATGGATAAAGAATATTATTATTATAGAATTTTCCTGCAGTAAGGACAGCAGGCCTGTTTAGTGAGTATAAGATGAATAGATGTTAATGAACAGTTTGTTGAATGAAAGTCACTTTATTGACTAATACAAAAGTAAATTATGATGAACTTGATAAGCTACTGATATTATTCAAGAATACTTTCTTTCTCATTACTGATTTTTTTTTCTAGGTTGGGTTATGCTTAGTAATAAGCATTGCACAACTAACAGCTGGTATGACAATGGGATTTTCAGCTGTAACATTACCTTACATGAACCAACAAGATAGTTATATACATGTCACAAGCGAACAAGCATCATGGATAGGTCTGTTTTGATGCATTCTTATAAATGTATATCTCTTTTCTTTCATTTCAAAAATATTGAAAATTATAATAAAAAATAAAATAATTATAGTTATAATAAAATAAGTTATAAAAATGATTTATAAAAATTAAGAGTAGCAATAGCAGCATTTGACTTTAATTTTCTTTAGTTCTCTCATCTTGAATGTGTAACATTTTATGCATGTTCTTACCTTAGTTTAAGCTTCTTTGAAATAAATTTTCATGTGATGTAGATTTTTGTGTGAGGTTACAGCACACACAAATCTGATCAAATAGATTATCATTGAAGCAGGTTACAGAAAATAGCATTCAGACTATTTGTAACATCCTTTTGATGACCATCTAAAATTGTGATATAATACAAAAATCTATTTACAATAGTGATGATGCCTGTCTGGTGATAAGGATAGATCATCAGGTGATCAACCTAATCATGTGAAAATAATGTAACTAGATTTGCATTGTGTTTGTTTATTTAATAGTCTACTTTTGTCAAAATTGTGAAAATTTCATATGCTCAATACATACAAGAATGTGACTCAAATCTTGTGTGGAAAAGTTACATGGTTTTTTTTTTAATACCTTTAAATGTGTGTGCTGTTTTTACAAGTAAAAAGTTTGTTACTTGCAAAGTTTGATGCTGTTAATGTATATCATTATAGTTTAATATTTTTAATACCTGTGGGTAATGTGAACACAGTCTGTTCATTGTAATTAATTAATTATTTAAATTCCACTTTTATATGAAATAAGAAGTAAATTTTTAAATTTATGCAGCATTAATATTAAAATTACGTTTTGGTATGTTTATAAAATTTATCAAATTATGCTTACTACTCTCTATGCTTAATGTGCAGTGGTGGACATTCTTTATTAGTTAAACAATTATTTTAAAATAATACTTGAGTAACTAGCATTACACCACAGGTTTTTTTTAATATTAAAACAAAAATATAATTAAAAACTTAGCCAATCACTCATCAGTTGTCAAATAAACTGCCATCCTTTACTGGTAAGGTTGTTCTCCTTTTATAATAAAATTAATCTAATCAATATCAAGCAAGGGAGAATTCACTCTACGTAGAAAATACCTAAACTGCAACTACTGTATCAATCAGAAATGTAAAGATTAATTTTGGTGGAAGGTAAAACTCATTACTTTTACTAAATAATACTTTTACTGATTAATACAGGCAGACAATATATTCAGAATAATTATTTGTTTAAATATAACATTTTACACATAAATAACTGATTTGGGTATAAGTGAGTGAAATGACACATTCTACGTTTTATTCAAAATGCAGATATCTGTTTTCTTAATTTAAAAAAAAAAAAAAGTGATGAAAGATTAAGCATCCAGATGAAAATAAAAAGAAGCAGTGAAATTGAAGATAAATAATTTACTAAGAAACATCCTATAAGCAGAATAAGTTGGTATGTTAATTAAAAAATTGCCTTCCATGCCAACTATTTTTTCATATTACTTGCTGGAGTGCTTTTGTAATGATCATTATTTTGTCACAGATATATGATAAAGATTTTATTTTAATATAAAAAAAATCACGCTTGTTTCACTTAGATTTCAGCTACCCCAGTGGAATGAGGTCTTACTAAAATTTTTGGGATATTAAGATGAAAAATTAATGGATTTCTTATGGTTTTTGACCCGAGAAATTGAATAAAATAGGTCTCATAACTTTATATGCAGTAGTTTTTGAGAGATCTGAGGTGAAAACCAAAGAATTGGGGTAAAAAACCTTGTTTTTTATGTTTGAAGCACAATAACTTTGTTAAATGGGTAATTAACATATAAAACAAAACTTGTAGAAAATTAACACTTTTAACAGAATGTATAAAATAAGAAAACAAACGAAAGTTAGAAAAATTTGAATTCTATTTAGAAACAGTAGACTAGACCAAAGTAGAATATACGAACCAGTTTATAATAAATGTTCAAAAGTGAGCCCATCATTTTAAATACATTTCTTGGCATGCTCCTGTATTGCTTTTGTTGACCTTTTTAGTTCTTCAGGGCTGTCAAGTTGCTCAGCTGCATCCATAATGTGACAATTAATTCCTCACAATAATATATACTTGCTTTGTATACAACATTTCTCATCTATCCCCATACACAAAAATCTAAAGGTGTTATAAAGGTCAGGCGATCTTGGTGGCAAAGAATGTGGATTTCCACGACTGATCCATTTCTCAGGTAAATGAAGATTGACTGGAAAAGGCACAAGAAGTGGGGAGGTGTGCCATTGTGCTGAAAGTACACTTTGTGTCTCGATGTTCAAGGAACATCTTCAAGCATCTGTGGCAATTCTTCTTGATAAAAGTATTAGTAGACCTCAGAATTTAAGTGGCCGTTAATTTATAATTTAAATTATCACAAATAATATGAACAGTTCAAACAGCTGATTGTGAAGAAAGCCACACCATACATTGACACTAAATCTATATTGAAAATTTCCTTCCGCTGTTTCATGAGGATTTATTTCATGTATACTCATTGCATAAGTTGTTTACGCCATCTCGAGTGAAATTTACCTTGTTGGTAATCAAAACATACTTGTAGAGTTATCGATTTGTATTCCACCAATTCCAGAACTCCAAGTAAAGGGGCCGACTTCTGGGTATAGATGATGAACTGGCTGTTTATGATAAGGATAAGTCTTGTTTTATTCAAGTCTCCTCCAAACTATCACATGTAAAACCCAGATCTTCTTAGGAAGACATCGTGTACTGACGCCTGGGCACCGCTGAATTGCATCGATAATAATTTCATCAATAATAGCTTGGTGTTGAACAGATTGTTCGTAGTTTGTAGGAATACTAGGTAGTAAACCAATATCCTGAAGATTATGAAAATTAGTGGTAATTGTTTTGGGATCTGGAATCCTGCGAATCAGAAAGCGTATTTCATAGTCTCCTGCAGCAGCTGTAGCATTACCATTACAACACCCAAAATGAATACCATTTCAGTGTATTCCTTTGTTGTAACTAAGTATGGCATTACTTCAGTGGCAAACCCACTTGCTTAAACTAAAATTCACAGAAAACCTTCGAAAACAACTGCAAATTTCACAGTATTCGATTTTAATGTACATTACAGAATGATTTAAACACTAGTTCAATATTGTGCATTGTTGATCAGCCGTTGTTATTTTATTGCTAACTTTGAAATAATAATTTTTCAAATAATTTATTGTATTTCTGCCATTAATAAAAATTATTATTTAAGTAATTATTTATTTGTTTCTATTTACAATTGTTGTACAATTACTAGTTTCTTTTTAACGGTAAATTATGTTTTTACAAATTTTTCACATCACAAAAAAAATTCCCTTTTGTTTAAAAAAAAGTAAGTATTTTTCTGACAAATATACTTTTTCTAAATAAAATTCTAATAATTCTTTTTTTATTCAACTTGTTTTACACCATTTTATTCAAATTAAATTTTTTACAAGTTTTGTTTAAAAGTTGTACATGTTTATTTAATAATAACAAAGTTTTGTATGTTAAACATGAAAAAGGAATTTTTTACCCCAATTTATTGGTTTTCACTCCAAATTTCTCTAAAACTACTGCAGATATGGACTTAGGAACTATTTTATTTGATTTCTGAGGTGAAAATGCATTAAAAATCACTAATTTTGCACCTTAATTAATATCCTAAAAATTTCAGTACTACCTTATTTGATCGAGATAGCTGAAATCCAAGCAAAATCTTTCACTTGCTGTAACTTGCAAATGAAGCATTTTGGGACATATGTTTATATGAACTTTTTCCCAAGTAGAATAGGTGATGAAAGTCCCAGGAGAACTTCATGATATACCTCTGTATATATATAGCTGTATCTAATCAGACTCTATGAAAGTTTTAAATTTAACCTTTGCTTAAACTTTAACAGCAGATATGAATAAGTTAAAATGTTGTTCAGTTTGTATCGAATATTTCATGGTGGTAAGTTCTCAGTTTGAAAGTTTTGAAAATTTGAATAACTCTTACTACAAAGAAAACATTCAACAATTTTATTTATTTATTATTTTTGACAAGAATGACTAATATTCCATTGCATTGGGTGCTTCTTCTTCAGCAGAAATAAATTTTATGCTTTTCAGTATAGTGAAAATTTTCTATTTTCCTTTAATATGGCACAGTTAGATTGAAAACTGTGCAAATCAGTAAATGCAAGTTATGTATTTATCATTTAACTAAGTCCTCCCCTTTGTAGTGATAAAGTAAATTTGTTCATAATTAAAAAAATGGAATAGACACATCCATTTTCATTCAAATGAGTTATTCATATCCACAAATGAGTATAACTGGATTCAGATAACGGAAAATAAGTTTATCGATTGGACAAATCTTGGTCTTCTGAACTGTATTTCCCTTAAAGGTAAACATAAACATGTAGGTAATTCCCATGTAATATGCATAAAAAATAATAAGTGATAATTGTATCCTCATTGGAAATGTTTAATTCTGGATTTTTCTTCTTAATTTTTTACAAGTATTGATACCTTAATTTTCTGTTATAATGTAAAAACAATGAACCATATAACAAGAAATTGAATCAAGAAAAATAGAATAATGAAGCATTACAAAAGTTACAAAAACACCATGCAATTATTTTCGTAGCCTAGTCTAATTGATGGCTGCACTACAGACAAAAATAATGAATGACAAGCTGAATAAATTACTACAAGAAGTATATGTTGTTTTAATTATTTATGATTTTTTTTTTTTGAGAGAGCAGCAGCAATCACAAAAGAACTAACCAATACAACAAATGGATTTAAGGCGCTTTAATAAAGAGAGTAATTTTATTATTAGATGTAAACAAACTGAATAACTTTAGTAATAAGTCAGTACATTAAGATTGACAACTTGATTATTAAGAACAGAGTAGGTACATTAATCTCACAACTTGTTGAACTAAAGATTTTAATTTAGTAGTAATATCATACGTATTTTATTTTTAAATAGTTGTTATTATTTTCTGTTGTTTAGCTAGTTTGGCAGCTATAACATTGCCTGTTGGTTGCTTAGTCAGTGGCCCAATCTTGGATCGATGGGGCCGCAAATCAGCAATATTATTGATTAATTTGCCAGCCTTTGTAGGCTGGTTACTGATAGCTATTCAACCAAATTTGTGGAGAATATACATTGGTCGAGCATTAACTGGTTTTGCTTCAGGCTTGTCTAGTATACCGGCTACAGTATATTTTGCTGAAATCTCAACCAAGTCGATGCGTGGATTCCTTATCAGTGGGACTTCACTGTCTATTAGTACAGGTGTTCTGACTGTCTACATTCTTGGCTACTATTTACAGGTTATTTTGTGTTAATAACAATTGTAAATATATAACACTTTCTCAGATCTGCAAAATTAAATTAAACTCTTTACCATTTATTATCTGGGTTACACCAGGAGTAGAGGGAAATGGAGAATAAAATCATTTGGTTTTAGTAAATAATCTTGTGAAGAGTTTAGATAACAAAAGTTTGAAGTTTAGATTCAAGCTAATGTATACAATAGTCATTATTTGATGAAACTTTGCTAATTTCTCGCAGATATTATCACCAGTAAGTAAATCTATATATATATAGATTTATTATTATAGATTTACATATATATATATATA
>JAAAKQ030109702.1:0-14112 GCA_010016005.3 Zanna intricata
GTGAGTAACTGTCAACAGATGAACAACGAAATTCGAGTCCTGCCACCGACGAGTGCTGCTATCTTCATGTTGAGGTCGGAAACTTTTCAGACCACCCTTGTATTAACTGTAAACCAATTTTTTTTTCCATTTCTATTATGTATTAATATTTTCTTCTAATATGTTGAAACTGCTCCTGCATGATTTTAGTAAAATTTTTATATTTACATTGGATATTATTACATGCTTCCCTCCTTAAAAATAAAGATTTTAGATTTTATAATTTATTTAGAAATATATAAAAATTATTTTCTTTAACAATTTTAAGAATGAAAAGTATAATTGTATTGACATTTGCACAATCCAGCTCATGTAATCAATACTTTGTTAATGCTTTAATTATATTTGTGTTTTCAATGTGTGTTTTTTCAATTTATGTATAAATTAATAATTTTTTTTTTATGCAATTTGTTTATTTATATATTTCTCAGAAATATAATGTTAAGCAAGTGCTTATAACTTGTATTATAACTTGTTCAACTAATACATGTTTAACCTGAACATAGATTTTATAACCAAATTTATATTTTTTAGTTATTTACCATATTCTGCAGTAATTACAGGACTATGCACAGTTACAAATATTCTAAATTTTTTTTTATTATTGGAAATGAATTTTGTAGAGTGTGTAGTCCTATGCCTGTCTGAGAGTTACTTTCAAAATCTGGGTAAAAGGAAGAAAGTGTATCCTTAATGGGTCAAGATTTCTTTTGTCTACCGGGGGATACCACACTGATAAATATTGGGTGTTAAGATATAGGAAATGTTGGAAAGATTTTTCATGTAAATTGTTATATGTCTATTTAATGTCCATTCATCGAATTTTCTAGTTGTGTTGTTTGTTATATCATACATATAATAAAAAGCACAAAATCGATAAAAAAATCCTTTAAGTTCCTCAGCTGCTTCATCGCATGGCATCACATCATCAGCATTTCTTGTTTCTTTTCCCTTTCAATTGAGGAAACAAGTTAAAATCACCTGGTGCCAGTTTGGGAGAAATATGGGGGATGCTCCAGTGTTGTTAAAAATTTGCTGTGCCAGGAAATAATTGATAAGCATGGATGTATTTGTCATAATTTATGTACGAAAAATCCAATTCTTCTTTTAATTTTCAGGATGCTTACTTTTTATTCCATCCCAAACATGATGATGGATATTGATATACATTTTCTTATTTACCTCTGCCTTTCAGGAATGAATTTATAATAAACATTACTCTGTGAATAAAAAAAAAAAAAACTTCCAACATAACTTTTATTTTGCTTCTATCTAAACAAAATTTCTATGACCACTGAAATGATGTTGATTTATACTCTGATAACTGGCAGTTTCTGTGTATCATACAAAAACTCAATGCCTCATCTCCTTTTATGATCTTGTGTAGAGAATTTTGATTTTGTTCGGTTATAGTGATGAGGATGCTCTGCCTCTTGTCATGCGAGTTTCTTCTGATCTGTAGACAGTAGTTTTTGAAAATATGTTTGCAAAGTTGATGGATGTTCAGGTCATTATGGAGAGTACTGTGGCAGCTTCTGACTGATATCGTGATGTGGATGCTATTTCCTGACAGTTTTTCATCATCTATCATTTTGAACAACATTTTCAAAATGCTCTATATTTTCTTTATTTGTGGACATAGATAGATGCCCAGTATGAATGTCATCTTCTACATTAATATCATCAACACTAAAATGCTTATGCCAGTCATAAACTGCTAATTCTTCATATGCTAATTTAAGCAACATTAATTTTTCAGATGATGATTTTTTAAGCAAAACACAAAATTTGATCTTGTGCACAATTCATTGCTCATAGTTTCATTGCAAAATACATGATAAACAGTTTAAATATTATTGAATGTGAAACAGAAAATATAATTTGTCTATATATATATATATATATATATATATTGATGTTATAAGTGCTGCCAAGATAAAAACCTAAACTTTCCTATAATTTGTATTTTAGTTTGTATGAGGCAATTCCGGAAGCTTTTTTTAGTCTTTTATATATATACAAATTTTATAATCCTCTCCCTCCACTGAAATATTAAAATAAATAGGATTTGGTGTAAGATATTTAAGGTGTGATGCTTCAGTTTTTCAAAAAAAATTTTTCACAATATTTTTTAAGAGAGAAGTTTAAGCTATCAATTAATATTACGAGGGTTATTTTTTTTTTCAAGGTCTGATCGGTCGCAAAATTAAAACCACAGTGAAAATAAAAAAATGTTATTTGTAACAAGTACACGTAGTTATGATGAGGGTCATAACCCTTTAGGTAGAATGGAGCCGCCTGTGTTTTCAGCCATGTTTCTATGCTGGTTTACAGCTTGATGTCTGTGCAAAAATGTTATCCTCCTAGCCAGCATTTCATGTGAGCAAAGAGGTGAAAATGGGATGGAGCCAAGTCCGGGTTGTATGGTGGATGATCAAATACTTCCCAACGAAAATGCTGCAGGAGCTTCTTTGTTACAGCTGCAGTGTGTGGCTGAGCATTGTCATGGAGAAAGACAATGCCTGATGACAACATTCCTCTCCGCTTATTCTGAATTGCCCTTTGTAGACGTTGAAGAGTCACGCAGTATGAGGCTGCAGTGATGGTCCTGTCACGTTCCATGAATTCCACCAAGAGAACTCCATTTCGGTCCCAGAACACAGTAGCCATACACTTTCTGTTGGAGTAGGTCCGCTTAAACTTCTTTGGTTTACTGAGGAGAATGCATCCACTGTTTGGATTGTTCTTTTGTTTCTTCAGTTTCGAAATGGACTCATGTCTCATCCCCTGTGACAATTTTTGTTCAAAAAATCTTCTACTTCATTGTGGTAGCACTGGAGAAACGTTAGGGAGGTGTCCATTCTCATTGTTTTGTGATGGTTGGACAGCATCTTGGGAACCCATCTCATACACAGTTTGCGGTACTGAAGTCTCTCACTCACAATGGTGTAGAGAGCTGACCTTGAAATTTCAGGAAACGAATCACTCAATACAGAAATTGTGAACCGACGATTTTCTCGAATTGCCTCATCCACTCGCTCAATGAGATCATTGGTTGACACTCACTTCCTTCCCTAACCACCTGCATCATGAACATCTGTACTTCCTGCTTTAAAGTTCCTGCACCATTGTCGCACTTTGCTGTCACTCATTGAAGTTTCACCGTACACATTACGTATTCGTCAGTGAATTTCAGCTGCATTACAGCCTGAAGAAATCGAATTACCACACGCACTTCACACTTGGCAGGAAATGCTATTGTTGTAGACATGTTTCCCTGCTAGCTGTATGTTCAGAACTAAATGAAGTGACGCGGCGTGATTGAAGGCCATACTAGAGATGCTGCGTAACATATGCACAAAGGTTCATCCGATTTTTGCGCGGGTTTTTATTTCGCAACCGATTGGTTACTTACACTCTGTAGGAAAGTTACTCACTCAAAGAAGTGAAGTAACTTTTCTACAGAGCGTGAGCGTGACAGATGATGCCATGTGAACTGCCATCATTTAATACTGACAGACGACTGCTTTGCTTATCATCATAATTAAAAAAAAAAAATAAAATAAAAGGTCAAGTCAAGTTTTTCCTTTAGTAATAATAATATTCATAAAAAATAAATTTGTTAAAATTTTTTAACGTATTTATAAATTTCTATTTTGTTACAAGTTCTAATGAGAGATGATTATTTTTATGTATTTTATAGGTAATGAAAGTCGTGTCTGGTTTGCTGGAGGAGATGGAGATTCTGGTATATCTCCTAGACCGCTTAAGAAATTAGCATTAAAAAGTGCAACAAGGCGAGCTCCTGGACCCCCTATTACACCTCCAGATAGTCCAACATCCCGCAGGTCAAAATAGTAGATATTAACTATAGTATCTATTAACTATATAATAGTATATTAACTAGATTTTAATTAATTTAATTTTATTTATTATATAAAAGTAATATAAGAAGCTATATAATTTTTTAATCTTTACTTATTGTCATATTTATTTATTTATTAACTGTATTGTTTTATAGTTTTTTATTATTGCAATGAAACCAGTGATTCTTTATATCTGATAGTTCTGTCAGGGTGATGGTCTTGTAGACTTATAATTTTAGCCTGAATAATAATAATAATAATAGTAATAATAAACATTATGACAGATTTAGAAGATTGTTGTAAGTACTGCGCACAGAAAAATAGTTTATTGTGAGAAAAAAAAAATTGTATTATTTTGTCACATTATTGTTATTACTCAACATTGTTTTTATATAAATCCCACTTATGGTCATTATTAGAATGATTAGAACAGAATTTATTCATTAAAAAAATTGTGATCGTAATTATGGTATTAATAGAAATTTTATTTTTGACTCGTAAACATATAATATGTTTTTAAGTATTTAATACTTATATCAATCTAGATTGAAATTATTGTACTAATTCTTTAAAAATACTTAGATTTAGTATTGTTATTTTAAACCACAATCATTGATTAAGATAATATTTTATCGATTTTTTATTTAAAAATTATAATTGTTCATTGTTTGATGTTAACAGTTAGTTTGTATTTAGTTTTTCTTGTAATTTGTTGAATGAAAAGGTTTTTGTTAAATTTTTATGTTTTGGCACAAGTGAAAAAAAAATCTTTTAATTGAACTAATATTTAAGCTACGATTTTTTTGTTGCATTAATAACAACAAAGAACATTGTTTTGAATATTTAATTGGATGTAAGAGGTCTGTTTGTTGAGTTGTTTACTGAAAGATTTTTTTATTGTTTCAGAATGTTAGTGAAGTATGAAAAAAATTATTCTGTGTACTTACAGTCTACATAAAATTTTTTTATATCTTGATTATTTGGATAAAGATATATTATACATAACTTATATTCAGTTGGCAGTTAGAATCTTGATTATCAGCCAACAATTTTACACATCAGCTTACAACACCAGTGTTAAGTGTTAGGAGCAGTTGAGGTCTTGCTTTAAACTTTAATAACATACAAACCAAGTATGTTACCTTAACAAGCTCTGTTAAAATGTAACTGGTCAAAGGCTTCTGCCTCATCTCCTTGGGAGATGGAGTCTGCAGAATGTAGTGTCTTGGATACCACCCAGCACTGACTGATCCCCATAACTTCTTGGTACTTTGAGTATGGATATCTGTTCAGGATCAGTAAAATTATATTAATGGTTACATTTAAAATATCAGAAAATCATTATTATTAAATGTTTTGACTGTTAAAAATCAACCTGCCATTAATAATAATACATTGAACTACCTTAACCCACTTGGATTTTTTTTTTTCCTCTCGTTTCATTTACATAAGAAATTATTTATATTGTACTGGAGTGATTGAACACTCATTTGTTACAGAATAACATTACTCACTACTATGGATGTATTTAGTTTTATAAATCTTGTGCGCTATTAAACTATTATCATTGATTTTTCCTTTATAAAACCTGTAACATAACAGCAGGGCCACCCACAGATTTTATATGCCCCAGAGAAATTTTTTGTGATGGTCTTTTCACAAATTTATTTCTATAATTGAATACTGAGCCTTAACAAGTGATAGTTTTTAAATACTTATGAAAGCCTTGTTAATAATAAAGTTGTTTTTTAATATATATTGTTATAAAGATAAATATATTATACAAGGGTAAATCAAAGATTAAATGAAATTTTATTTTAAAAAAAAATTTATTTACTGAAAAATAAAAGGCGACATAATTTATTTGTGTACATAGTTTCCTGCTTTAGAACTACATTATTCCCAGCGAGAAGGAAGGTTTTTTATTGCAGCATTGTAGAATGAACCTTGTTGCGTCAGGAGCCAGTTGTGTAGAACTGCAGTATAGAGCCTGGCATTGTCTTGGAGGAGGATGGTCTCTCAAATCGGTTGGTCCTCTCTTTTGTGGCTGATGCAGCCTTTATCTCGTTCAGTAGCTCACAATAGTAAGCAGCATTGATTGTATGTTGCTCGTGCAAAAAACCAATGAGCAAAATGCCGTGCCAATAAAAAAAAACAGTTGAAAGAACCTTGCCAGCTGACAGTCGAGTGTTGGCTTTTACCGGGGCTGTCTTCCCTTTCCTCCACCATTCCATACTGGCTTGTTTCGATTGGGGTAGTGTAGTGGTAGACCCATGTTTTGTCGCAGGTGATGATTCGATTCAAAATTGTGTCACCTTCTTTCACAAACCTTTCTGCTGTAAGCCTCTGATAGACCTCCAAACATCTCAACTTCTGAGCTGCAGTTAAAAGGTAAGTGTAATCTGGCATGGAAGTACGGAACTGTAGATCATTCTTAATGATCGCTTACAGATCCCATAAGTTATTCCAGCCTGTTCTGCAATTTCGGATACTCTCACCCGTCAATTGTCTTCAAGAATAACTCAAACTGCACGAATGTTTTTGTCTATAATGCTGATTCAGGGAATGGCGATCATATTCCTGATTTTCCATTTTTCTCATCTTTCCTTGAACTTTTATGTCAGACATACACAAAAGTCCTTGTCAATGTTTGGTCCCTGAACTGTGCAGTCAATTTCCAGAAAATTTCTGTTGTTTGAACTCCTTTATGAGCAAGAAATTTTATAATTGTGTTGCGCAGTGGAGGAGTGCACCTGTTGCTCTGACATCATGAGCATTACTGACAAATTGTTTGGGAGTGTGTGAAATGGCCAGCCTTCCCCACTCCTAATGACTATCCAAGCATACTAGAAGTGCAGGGCCTGTCTTACCAACCATACACACTCAGGAATAAAAATCCCATTTATATTTGATTTACCCTTGTAGATTAGGAAAAACTCATTCAATAGTAATTTTAAGAAAAAAAACTTTAACGTTAAAACTCTATTTTAAGAAAAAAATACTTCAATTTTAATTGATTGGTCCAGTTCATCAACTGAACATTTTTGAAGAACCATAGTTGGAACTTTAAATCTTCTACTTTTGCTACTGAAGAATTTATCAATAGTTAGATAAAAACTATTCATCAGATAGATTCCAGTCTTTACATTTGCCAAATTTTTGCTTGCTACTATTTCTTCATTTGTAGAGTTTTTGTTTTAATAAACTGGTATTTCACAGTTGAAGATTTACTTTCATTTACTGTACTATCATTGAATATAGAGAAGCTTCCTATGTATTTTTGCTTTATTTTCTGAAGGTCTTTCTTGTATTTCTCATCATGTTTTCTACTTTTTGATCATTTTTTGTTTTCTGATTTATGTGTATAACTTGATTTTGTCTCAGATGTCACAAAATGAAAAATAACACTTTTGGTATATATCATAAATAATATTTTTAATTAACACATGGAAAAAGTGTACTTATTTACTAATGGAAATACAGAATTAAGAATTGTTTTTATAATTTTTATTATAACAAAAACTATAGCTTGTTAAACAAAATGATATTCTTATGTAAAGGTACATGTACATGTGAATAGAATTTAGTAGCTTTATTCTACTGCATAAATAAAAACCCTTTTGCTCTCCTTAATATTAATGATAGTAATATTAATTTGGTGCTATTACTATTAAAATATGTACCTCAATTCATAAATATCATTCATTCTCTCACTGCAATTGGCGACCGTGACAGTACTGGAAGAAATTGTGAGGAAGTCAGATATCATGTTAAGTTAATCACGAATCATTCTCTCGCTACAGTCTATTATTAAAAACTTTTTAAATGAGAGCATTGAAAAATGAAAATTTGATTAGCTTGAACAGCTTATCTTTATTACTTTTATGAGTGTAGCACTAGATTTACGATTAACAAATTGTGTGATTGGAACTAAACAAAAATATTAGAATCACAGTCTCCCAATATTATAATCTTAGATGACCCAACATGTGTCATCTGTGCTCCTTTATGAGAGAGCAAGTTTGATTATAGTCACACTCTAATCCCCATTCACATAATTATAATAAAGGAAAGGTAGTTCTGTTTTAAGCCATATTCCATGTGAATGTATATGTTTACTACAATGTATCCTCCTGTTATAACATTACATTCTTGAATACCAATGGTATTTGATACTGTTGTCAGTAGTATTACATTATTTGATTTTTTCTTCCATTTGATTTGTTCCAATATCAATTGTTCCATCTGATTTATTCAAGATGTCCCCAAATATTCATGTTAAATACATGAAGTAGTAAGAAATATGTGACCCCATTTTCAGATTTGAAATGAATGAGTGACTGTAATTACAAAAGTAATGATAATATGTAGATTAAGAAAAAACAATTTTGCTTCTTTGCTGCCGATATTGTTCAAGTAGTGAAAATTATAATACATTTTCCGTGTTTAAATAATACTTTCGTAATTGTTAGTCATTAAATGAACATATAAGTTAATGTGAGAAATGAAGTGTTATAATTATTGTAAATAAGTGTAAAAAAAAAATCTGTATGACAGATTACTTCTCAGGTTGTGATATATTCTATATAAATATATAGAAATCAATGTCTGTTAAACAGACATGATCATCATGAACAAGTACTAAGTTATTTTTGGGGCTGAGACTATACCATGAAAACTGTGTTTAAAGCTGAATTTCACCCTGCATAAAAAATGTAGAAATATTACTTGAAAGGAATTTACATAATATATAATAATGAAAACCATTTTCAGTAGTGAAAATGGGTTGTCTTTTCATAAACATCTCTATTAATTAGTCACAAAATTTAATTTGAAACAATTTATTTCCAGATTTTTTTTTAACATTAAACGTATGAGATTTTTTTTATTAGTAGGTAAATATTGCAACAGAAGAAAATTATAAAGGTATAATGAACTTATTATTATTACTAAGAAGCATGGTGTTACTCATGTGCATGATATGATTATTTTTGGGCTACTGTTATGAATCTATAATTTCTTTTGTGTAATTTGATTATTGTATTTTAATTTTTAATAGTATTATATATAAATATATATTTGTTATTTGAGTATTTACAGATTTACAACTTGTATAACAATAGAGATAGATGTGTTATCATTATTATTAAATTGTAGTACCGTAATAGTATTAATATATGTTATTATTTTTATATTGCATCAATTTTAATATGACTTTAAATAACTTGTATAAAATATATTATTACTGTTTTAGTTGTTTTTTTTAATTTATTTATTTTCTATCATTATAAATGATGTATTTCTAGCCAGTTGTTAAAATGTTTTTGTTACTACTAAAATTTTTGTTGAACTTTTTAAAAACTAGGTTTAAGAATAATTGTTATAGTATATTAATCTTTAGTGTTTTACTTGTATGTGCTATCACTATATTTTTATTAATACTGATTTTACTATTTGAATATTTTGTAGTAGTTCAGTAATATTATCTATTATTAATATTTATAAAATGGTATTACTAATGTGTACTTATTCTGTAGATACTGAAAGGTTTTAGATACCGTCCATTGTTTATTATTATTATTATTATTATTACTGTATTTATCATTACCATTCGTTTATTATAATTGCTGTTAATGTAAGGAATATTTTATAGGATATGACTATTCAATTTGTAATATGTGTTTATTACAATGGGGATCTGTGAGGTTTTAAGATAGTTGGTCATGCATTGATTAATTATGTTATATGAATCAGTATCAGACTTGCATTATAGTATTATGAAACATGAAGTAATTTTGTAATCTTACCTTGTTAGTTATAGATAAATTTGAGTTTTCAATTTTCATTCAAGTAAAAGTGTAATTTTGATTTAGTTATAATTTATAGTAAAGTAAGGTACTTAATAGCTAACCGTATGATGTCTGTTTCTCTTCAATAAACACACACACACACAGTGATTAATTTATTTTTATTTTGATATACTTTTATACAAGTTTATATACATTTAAAAATAATAATAACCAGTATAGCTTCTTGTTGACAGTATATGATTGGAAGTACCTATTAAAAGAAGTATTGAATAATAATAAAGTTGTTCTGTCATTAATATTCATAATGCTGTTACTCACCATATTGGAATTCAATCCAGTCAGCAAGGGATTAAGTGTGAATTGTAAAAACACTAGATGGATGAAAATCTTGAGTGTGTTTATTGTTTATGATTTTATAATTATTAGTATTATTATTATTTTTTTATAATACATCACGTTCTGATACCTCCCTTTCAGCATTACTCAGGGGCATGCTGTATTTGCCAAGGGACTCTAAACTAGCTAATGGAGTCATAGACAACTCTACAGTATATGACTACCCCTGAGGTCATCTAACCACTTCCTTGTTTCTGGATAACCTCTCCCTATTACTTCTCTGAACCAATTAGTGCACAACCTGAATTCTGTATCACTGCATAACTTGCATCGTGGGCTAGCTTCCTTGCCATCTGGCCTATCTGCTTGCCATCTTGGACACAAAAAGATATGTTCAACTGTGTATGTATCTTCACATTTGATACAAAGTTATTTTATTTTCTTTGAACCTAAGTAATTTGTAAGAATATTTAATTATCTTTACTATAATATATTTGAAAATTGGGGAAGGAGGCTCTCTGATGTGTCCCAACAGCTGTGTTAATCTAACCAACAGCAGTTAAAAATACAGCAACCTATTTTAAACAGACATTTCTTGTTTGAAATGGATTGTGACAAGCATATCACTTTGTTCACTATGACTAAACCTAGACTCTACCTACATCATATAGACTCATATCTCCATCTCTGTCTGTAACCAAACAAAAACACACGTCTTTTATTTTAAAATTAAGAAAACTGTGATAAAAATGAAAAATCTTAGCAGTGTTATTGATTCTGAATGTCTGACTTCAATTTAAACATTTTCTAAACCGATATTTATGATCTTTTGAAATAAAAAAGTTGTATCCATACTATATAGTTGTATATATATATATATATATATATATATATACAGTAATGTTTGTAGTGTATTTACTTTGTAGTGTATGTATATATATATATATATATATATATATATATATATATAAAATTAAAGCGCCCTTATTCTTTATTATTACATTACTTGAAAAGAATTTTGTAACGATGCAATAACATATATAAGAGTTAGTGAATTAAGCTTATATTGATATTGCATTTATTGAAGGATAAACAAGTCACTGAATAATTGGTTAATAAGTACTAAGTTTTTTTTTGGCAGTATTCTGTATGCATAACCAAAAGTTATTAATTAGTTAACATTTTTTAAGAAACTTAAGAAAATGTTATAATTATTTGTTAATTGATAAACTATTATTATCATGTTGGTGAATGCTTTTTAATTTTTTTTTTATAGTGAATAATAACCTTATTTTTAAATGATTTTATGCTTTTATTGGCTGAAGATTTTATCTTTATGTTTTTTGTCAGTTATAAAACTGTTTTTCTCAGTTTTATTAAGAAGAAGTACATCCAACTTATGTATCTATTTAGAATTCAGAATAGAGTACTTAAACATCATAGATTGTTGATTAATGCATAATTTGTTTTATATCTATTGATTATGTTTTTCTGTGAATTAATAGTGTTCAAGTTTTTTAAAACATTCTTTTATGGAATGATTGATTATGATCATGTTGTTATTTTAAAGTAGCATGGGCAGTTAGACAGGTTTTTTTTAATATGATGATCACTTGTCTAAATAATTACTAATGTAGTTGACGAGTGAAAAATGATTTCATTAACTTGAATTCTCAAAAGAAGTTTTTTTTTACCTTAATTTATAAATTATAACTTTAATCTTGTATATAATATACGAAAATGTTACATTTAATTTTTCATAAAAATCAATTCTGATAATGCCATAGTCCATAGGGGTTAGGTTAGGCTTTGTACAGCAGGTTATGTTCGGAACCAATAATTTATTTTTATGGTTTGTATAAATCCAACACTGCTTTCAAAAATTGTGTATCATTCTTGTCTTTCACTGAACATCTAAATAGGTACTCTGCCAAATAGCCTTCCATATACTCCTTCTAACTGTCAAATACTAGTATGGAACACTTCACACTACACCACCTCTCTATGTTTGTGTGTGCACAGAAAGTTTTTCATCATTTAATGTTTGTTTTTTTTTTTTTGGAAAACCTCTCCACCCTCCAACATACACACAAATCCTAATGAATGATTTTGAGATGAAGATGTTTAAAAACCTCGTCATTCAAGCAGTTGTACGCCTTTCAGTAATCTGAAATTACAGTTGTTCCTGCCAAAAATTTTTTTTTAATAACCATTAACAGAGAATCCTTGAATCTTTCATTAACGGGCACTAGGAAAAACTTCAAGCTGTTACCATGCTGAACACCTCCAAACACCTACCTCCCTTCACTCTTCAACCTTTATTATACTTCCTTTTCCCAAACTTCGACTCATAAATTTTAACCATTTCACCCATTCCAAGTGTTTGTCCAAAATTTCAAAGCACCCGTTTGATGCATATCTCTCTGCATTAGTTGTTCCAATTCACTACTGTGTTTCAGCTAAATTTCAACTTGTGGCAATAAAATCTCCCTATCCTTACAAATTTTACACCAGTACACTACAAACATTAACACTTTTTCTACAAATAACTTTGTTTTTCAAAAAAAAGTTCCCATTACAGCAGACTTCTACCAGTGACACTTAACTCTTATTATGTGGTGTTCACATCAAAATATATAACTGTTCCTCCATTTATTTAAGTCTTTACCACATTTTTTGCACTTTGTTTTCAAATTCAATAATCCATGTGTTTCCACAAATTTTAATATCTCCGCTTCATTTCCAACATTAGTACATATAAAGTTGAAAATAAAAATACCACATCCGATACATGTGCCTGCCATTATTCTACACGGGTAACTATTTGATTCATTGTATACATCCTCCCTCATATATGCTTCCGCTTAGTGCATATAGTTCCAACAATATTATGTATCGATCAATTTTACAGTATGTATTTTTATTAAATACTTCCTCCAAATTGCATGAATAACCATTATTCTTTGATTACTTGAAAACTTCTCTCCTGTAAATTTTCTAATATTTGATATATTTATATAAATATTATAATTATTTATATATACGTATATATACTCGTATATTTTACTCTGCTGTATATATAACCCATATACTCTGCTGTATACTCATGCTGTATATAACCCATATAATCATTGGCTATCACTTCACTTGTAGTAGGAAGGTAAAAACTACAGGAACTTGAATGTATAATGATCTGATTAGTAGATCCTTTTATAAATATTTATTTATGTACATTTTTGATAAATAAACAACTTTTAGTTCCAGTTAATTTGAAGTAATGTGGTTTTAATGTGTATAAACGATTATGTATCAGAGTTAATGCTGGCTTCAAGATCTTTAAGTCATGGGTTCAGTTCCTGCAAAGCTGTCTTTTCACTTATTTTATCCATCATATCTTCTAGTTAAAATTTGTATGAACACATTTTCCAAAGTTTGAATACTAAATAAAGAAAATATTTCAGTTGTGCAATTTCTTAATGTTAATCTTAATTTTTTAAAATATGAAGTTTGTTGGTTCTTAATCTGTAATTATAAAATTGATTAAGAAAAGAATTAGGCACTTTGTGATTGTTAAAGTAACGTGGATGGGATAGTCAGTAAAGTAATCCCTGTTCTTTTGACATTATTCATTGTTTATAAAATCATAAGATCTTGAATTGTTTTATCAGAAAAATTTTAATTTGTTATTTTCCTTCTTTCATCTAGATTTTTATTAAAAATTGTTTTTATGTGAAATAACTTCATTCATGAATAACACTGAAAATGTCATCAACCATTGCTCACAGCTGTAATTCTGAAAAGGCTTTCAAATCACTTGATAAGATAATCTTACTATAATGGAGAGCATGTACATTGCTCTCTGTCTGTATCACAACATACAAAGTAGCTTCAAATTACTTCTCAAGATAGCCTATCCTCTCTTTATTCGTACAATTAGCATAAGCCTATTAAAGAAGAAATGGCTCTCTCTCTCTCTCTCTCTCTCTCTCTCTCTCTCTCTCTCTCTCTCTCCCCCTCCCCCTCTCCCCTCCCCCCCCCCCCCCCTCCCCCCCCCCTCTCCC
>JAAAKQ030109735.1:0-14111 GCA_010016005.3 Zanna intricata
GAAACGACTGGCACTAGATAGGGAATCTTGGAGAGCTGCATCAAACCAGTCAAATGACTCAAGACAAAAAAAAAATGTATATATATATATATAATGAGTGTGTGTAAGGCAAGAGTAATTATATATTTTATATAATTGTTTTTTTTTATTTTATATTGCCTTATTTAAAATAATAATTATAATTAAATAAAGTACAATATATACAGTTTAAAATGACATATTTTTTTAAAGTTAAAATATAAAACAACTAGTCAAAGCAAATATCAGTTCTGACTTCCTCATTTAATATTATTATTATTAAATATTATGCTAACCCAAATTTTCAAAAGCATTATGGAACCATTCATCTTTAATCTCAAAAAATAGAATTTGTGACTAATTTTTGCTTCTACATCTAACTCTAATGAAAGTCAATAGAAAAAAACTTGGAATTCTCACATGATAATTTTGCACCATTTACACCATGTGACCGTACTTTTTTAAAAATTATATCATGATTACAAATATAAAAACTGAATACAAACTGGGTATTCTGGTATACAAATCCCATAAAGATACATTTAATATTGCACATAAATAAAGCAATAAAAAAATGCATAAATAAAAATTATGGTTCAAGGAACAAGTAAATAGTTTACCTTAAGTAAGTGTAAGTATACTGATAAATATAGAGAATAAAAAAAAAATATTTAGTACTCTCTTAGGTTATGTCCAATGATCCAAATATATTTTCTTTTATTTATAAAGACCGAAGAAGTTGTAAAACAAAAATAAATGTTCAAAACTCCAAATAAACCATAAAATAAATCATAAGTTTTATGATATAAGCTTGCAGTTACTATTATATCAGTCCTTTTATAAAAGCAATACCATTGTTTTTAAAACAAACATTATAAACTTGTTAATAGCCATTAAAAATAATAAAAGCTATTATTAACTGTAAATCTCTTAATAATAATAATAATTATTATTATTATTATTTGTATCTCTTAATACAAATAATAATTACTTAAAAAGATAGAATTTATCATATTACCACAGCACATAAATATCTTCTTAGATAAAAATTGTGTGTCTCTTTCATACATATGTTCAACAAAGAAAACTTCTGAAACAGCCATTGTACAGACTCTATCTCTCATCATATCAGATGAGATTATATAGATATTGGGGAATCACTGCCAATATTTACAAAATATTGATATTGGGTGAACCCCTTATACTTTATTGTAGATCAAGTCATAATTTTCTCATAACCAGTGTTCTGATAGGCAAATACAGGGTGAGTCATATGACTCACCCTGTAGTACTTTGTGTACCAGTTAAGTTAGAGTAGTTAAATTAATTAATTTTTTGAATTTAGCTGTTATGTATAAATTACATGTCATTATCATAAATTGAGATAAGTTGTAACAAAGCAGATGTTACAATAACTAAAATATGAAGCTAGGACTTGTAACTTTTGATTATCCTGAATTAAATTGAAAATCACCGAATGAAAACCACTTATGACTTACTGCCTGAGAGCCTCAAAAGTATTTTCAAAATGACATTAGAGGTAAACAGTTAGGAATAGTATAGACAGCGCCCAAATCAACTATTAAATTCCACTGATTCAGTGAATTAGTTCTTTCCATAATGGAAAGCATTTCATAATCAGGATAGTAATAATAGTGAAACTT
The DNA here is from genome assembly GCA_010016005.3 of Zanna intricata. Taxonomy (NCBI): domain Eukaryota; kingdom Metazoa; phylum Arthropoda; class Insecta; order Hemiptera; family Fulgoridae; genus Zanna; species Zanna intricata. The sequence goes on from JAAAKQ030109735.1 coordinate 1,683, forward strand.
GAAGTAGATGATGCTTCATTTGGAGACAAATTGCAATATTGGGCAGGCCTTCTTAATTTTTTTAAATTGACCATAATCTGTTAATAAAGACAATTTATAGCACCCAGAAACATCCTTTTATATTGATTTGAATACTAGATTATGGATATGATGTTCTTTGGTTTCATTTAACCATATATCTCATGAATAGTCAATCTGAAACTGTACAAAAATAAACACTTCATTTACATTCATATATATCATTCTCATTTTCCTCTGAAGTAGTAACTTATGGTGGTTCTGGAGGTTAAACACAAAAAGATAGGTACATTCTCAAAAAATATTTTTTTGGTCTCTTCTGATATAAAATTTATTAAAGCATTATTTAGGATTACTCTTATCAGTCATTATTGCTTTAAATTCTGACATTTAAGTGTTTGAAAGTAAATAATTATAATAGAAACAATAATAATACAGTATCTAAATAGATGAATAAAAAGAGGAGGTAAATATATATACATATAATTATTACATTTTAAGCCACAAAAAATAAAACAGTTAATTTGCTCATCCCATTCTCCAGCATGAATGTAGAAACAGAATCTAGAAATGTGTTATGCATATTTATTTCTCTAACAGAAACTTAGAATGAATTTAATTTTATCGTGATCATTTAATTATATCACAGTATATGTAAATAAATCATATATCACAGCATATGTAAAAAAAAAGAAAATAAATGTAATACTAAAATAATTTTATGATGTAATACTAAAATAATTTTTTTACAGAATTTTTTTTAATGGTGATCCCACCATAAAATCTTTGCTTATGAGTAGCTAATGAAAAGATTATTCACTGATGTAAAAATCCCTAGCCCAAGCAATAAATCAAATCCAAAACCTTTCATACATCAGTTATTAATTACAGAATTATAAAAATAATTAGCTCTTTTCACCCACAATTTTTTTTTTTTATATCCTGAAACCACCATTAGGCATTCTTCAGCTGCTGCGCAATGTCATGGCAACAGATTAAGCCTACCACCCCTATCTAGAATCTCTGTAGGATCCCCAGTAGGGTCACCCTTGCTTCATCGAGACACCCCTCTTCAGGTGTGCCAAAGAGCCTCTCCACAAGTAAGCTGCCCTTCCCAGCCCTATCACCTACCGAGGGTCGAATGTGTATTGCACACACCTGGCTGTATCACCTAGCCCTACTAAGGGTCGAATGTTCGTTGCACACACCTGGCCCTCCCCCCTACGAGCGACCATCTGATCCCTTGAGGTGCCCCCATGCCTCTTCAGAAGTACCCCGATCCAGGCACTCTCTTGCATGAGCCCCTGAAGCAGGGCGTACTCAGCAACTGGGTCACCAAGATTCTCCCCCAGGCATACACAACATTTTTTTTACACCTTTTATATATGTATATATATAAAAGGTGTAAAAAAATTTTATATATATATATATATTTTAATATAAAGTGTAGTAGATCCAAGTTAGAATCTATGTATTGAGGACCGGTCATTGCCGGGAGACATGTCATCGCCATCATATCCAGGTGAACACATGAGTGCCGCCCTCGATGATGCTCAGTCTGCACCCTACTCTGTATATTCCACACCTTTTTTCCGGAGGATGAGATGGTGGTGACGAGGCCCACTATCCATGTCCATTCTTCTTTTCCCTGTAACATGTAAGGGACAACATCTTCCAGCCTTAGCCACCCCACACCAGATCTTGCCTATAGCTTATCCTATCTGGAGCACTTGAAGAAGGTGTGCTTCGGGGTGTCCACAAGCCCACAGTACATGCAGTTCAGGAACTCCCTCCGATTGAATTTGTGGAGGTAGGACCCGACTTTTCGTTCAGTTATGTATGATTTTGATAACGAGTTATTATTTTGTTTTTTCATAACTGCAGATATGAATTATATCAGATTATTGGATCTAAAAAATTCACAGCCTATCTGATAATATTCTTCTGTTTCTATAACACCTTTCTGAGTTAACGATATTTTCTAGAAAATGTTGAACATTATTTTTTAAACAACAGCTAATTATAGATGGATTTATTATTCCAACATTTCCATATGATTGATGCTATAAAAAAAAATTGTGTTCTTTTTTGTGTGTAAAATTCAATTTGAAACTTAGTATGTATATATAAGTTGTTTCACTGTGTGATTTGAAACTAAAAAAAAACATTTAGATATTGGAATATTCCATTATTCTGGGAATATGTGTACAGCAATATTATAATAGTTTAATGTTTTAAAAAAGTTGTAATTTTTCAGGATTGTTTTGTACCATATCAGAGATGTTAATCACAAAAAAAAAAAATAGGTGATGAAACTTGATTTATCAATGTAATAATAGGTAATAAATTTTTATTCCAGCACCACGCGTTCTAAGTTTAACAAAATTGGCGTATGGAAAGAAGGTTACATGCCACAATGCTGTAATTAGTTATATGATAGAAAATTACAAGTTCACTGGAGAAAGTACAACAGTTGATGGTAAGTTCCTAATTTCCAGTTACATGTATGAATTATTTTGCATCCCATGCATATATTATTCATACATACACACACATTCCGGGCTGAAGGCCTAAACACAACAGTACAAAACAGTATTAATTAAACTCAAATTCTCCAACTGAAAGCTTTAGTTTAGTAATTTTTAATACAATTTTAAATCATAGTTTGTTTAACTACTGAAAAGAAGAAGCATTTAATTTTTTTTCTTAATGTCTTAATTAATAATAAAAAAAAAACCTTTTCATAGTATCTTAATAGTATAAAAGTGCATGAAGAAGGGATAACTATTTTTTATTATTTTACCCTCTATATCAAGAACAAACAGTGTGTTTCTTATAAAATAAAACATATTTATCATGCAACAAATAGAGAATCATTTGTAGCCTTTTTTTAATGGTTATTTGATTTTTTACTTCAAATGGCATTGATTGTACTGCTTATCTGGCTGAATTACCCAATAAATGCCCAGAGTATACAATTATTCATTCAAAAAATCATTGCTATGTTTTGTGATTTTGCTTATCTTTGAAAACCAGTTTATTTATCATACTTAAAATATAGAAATTGCATTTTTAGTTCACAGAATTTTATTTTCCAAGAAACTATCTCCTGAAATTGCTGATCTTGTGAAAGTTTGATGTAGCCAAGAATAATCAATTTTTACTGTTTTTTTTTTTTTCATTCAGTTGTCAAATCTGCTTCTGTAAAAAGTCTAGACATTAGGCAAAGTCTAAAAAAAACCTATATTAGAAACTCTGGATGAAGTTTTGTATAAGTGGTTCAGTGCTAACAGAGCAGAGAGAAAGTCAATAATGGGGCCTATGATAATTGAAAAGGCCAAATTTTTTCACAAGGAATTAAGTTTGCCTGCAGATGAAATTTTTTCATTCTCTAAAGGGTGGCTTCATAATTTCAAGATTCTTCATGGCATCCATAAACTAGATGTTTCTGGTGAAATAAAATCAGCTGCTGAGGCTGCTACAAATGATTACAAAACAACATTGATGAATCATAAATTGCTCCCATCTCAAATTTTCTGATGATGAGACTGGCCTGTTATGGCAGTGTTTTGCCAAATTCAACTCTAGTGGGAGGTGATAAGTCTAGTGCAAAGTATTTTTTAAAAAATAAAGACAGAATAAGTCTCTTAGAGTATAAAAACGCTTCAGGCAATCATAAATTTGCACTGTTTGTGAATGGAAAATATAAAAAGCCTAGGCCTCCCATAAGTGACACATCTGCCTGTTATTTATGGTGCTCAGAGTAACATCTGAACGACACCCAAGTTGTTTAAAGACTGGTTCCTTCATCATTTTGTTCCAGATGAGAAAGAAAATTTTGAAAAACTAGGGCTATCTAAAGATTCAAGCCAGTTCTTGCCTTTGGCAATTTTCTAGCTCCCCCTCAGTATTTGAGCTTGTGTCGGATAATAGTTTTTGCACATATCTTCCGGCCAATGTTATGCCATTAATACAACCCATGGACCAAGGGGTCATTCAAGTGCCAGTACAAAGGAATATTGATACAAAAGCTGCTGAGCTCAGATTGCAGCATCAAAGATTTCTATCATAATTTTAACATTAAATACTGTGACCATTATAAATTTTGGATAAGTTGTTTTTTAGAATTTAAGTAAATTTTGAATAATTTCTTTGTCTTCAAAATGTTACTTTAGTACAGTACATATTTTATAATCGTAGTTATATAAATTCATTGTGTCAGTGTAATAAGTTTTAAAACAATACACTATAAGTGATTCAGTTCTTACCATGCACTCCTTTCTAAAAATAGAATTATGTAGCTGTATGACATCATGCTTTCCGCAGGAACTAAAGTTTTGTACGTGTAACGTTGCGTTTGTGTGTATACACAAGCTCACATGAACAGAGTGTTAGACAGGAAAGTGATGGGTGTTAGAGGACAGGACAAAGAAAAAGTCCTTCTTTTGTCTTGAGACCTGGTGACAATAACATCATAGAGGCATTGTCATATTGTTAAAGAGATATAAAGTTGTAAAATGGACAGATCTGATTACTATGAAAGAATTACAGGTATGAGAATTTTAATTTTTATAATAGAGGCCTCTCCAGATTTAAATTACATAAGATATGCTACGACAAGTTAAAACTTGATTGATTAAAAACTATTTTAAAGAAAAAGTAAATTTAATAAACAGTGTTAGACTATGTTATATTCAATATTAACATCTATGGATTGGCCAATACCAAATTTATCTACGTAAAAAGTATGTACGATATGAAAATTAATGTATGTACTGTATAAGAGTGATGTATGTATTAATGTAAGTGTTTAGTTATAAAACATTGAAGGACTCATGTTACCACAATAGCAATATTAAGAAATAACAAATATAATAAATTTATCTGATGAAACATAGTCCAGCACATCATTTCGCTGTTCCCAAACAAGTAATTAAAATTTTCTTTAATATATTATTTTTTTCAAAAATTCTGTTTGGGTGTAATAAGAACCACACCCTACAGTTTACATGATGCTACTTTTACAGCTGCATCGCTGGGTCTGATGTAAAAAATATAACATTGCACAGGGCCTGGAGAAAATTGTGACCTAAACTGTCCAAAGAAATTAATATGGAAAAGGATAAAAGTGATGATAAGCCCACAACTGACCATTCTGAAATTGTAAGTGCTTGCAATAATGAACTGAGTGCCCTTTCAATAGAAGAAATTGAAGGATGATCGACATTAAGAAAAATGTGTCTATCAAAGAAGAACTGACAATATCACAATACTACAAAGTGTTTTCAGGCCCACAGGAGGCATGAGAAACTAAGAATGAAAAAGAAATGCTTACAACTCACCTCTCTTGGGCTGAGGCTTCAGAAGTCTTAAACACTTTTGTCAAATTCACAGAGAGAAGCCAGCAATATGATGTTGCTTAAGTTATGAATCTCTACATTACAAAATAATTTTTGTCAAAAAAGAACTCAATCCAAGGAACAAGTTAACATAATCTACAATGTTTCAGAGGGCTCAGAAGAAAATTCAAGCTATCTCATCAATGCTAGATACAAATCTGACATGTTCCATGTACTCGATATCATCAGACATTTATGTTAGCCTTCAGACAATGATTCATATTGAACTACCAAATTCTTGGTAATAATTGTTATTTGCTTAAAATTAACTTGTTCTGGTTTTTTCAAACCCGTGGTGCTTTTTTATTTCATAATAGACCTACAAAAAATGATTTATATTGAACGTTGCTTAAACTTTGAGCCTAAACTGATTTAACTGTGCAGTACAGCATGTATGTAATTTTTAATACAATTTTAGTTTTACAGTCCAGCGCTACATACTTTTAATTCTCTTATATTGTAATAACTTCTGTTGTGTTTAATAAATAACAATTATTCATTTTTATGTTTTAAAACTGTAGTCTTTATTTATATCCTCTTGTTTAAAACAGATTTTTAAAAATTACCTTGATAATCCGGCATTGAAAGATCCCGAGCATGCCAAATTATTAGTCCTACAGCAAATAATTTTTTTAATATTCAAATAATTTATTACATATTGACCACTGTGTAAATAAAATTACTATATTATGAAAATTGTTTTTTGTCTTCAGTCATTTGACTGGTTTAATGCAGCTCTCCAAGATTCCCTATTTAGCGCCAGTCGTTTCATTTCGGTACATCTCCTACATCCTATATCCCTAACAATTTGTTTTACATATTACAAAGGATGCCCGCCTGCACAATTTTTCCCATGTATCTGTCCCTCCAATATCAAAGTGACTTAATATATGGACTACAAGTCTTCTTTAAACCATATTTTTCCAAATGCTTCTTTTTTCATCGATTTGCCGCAGCACCTCTTCATTTGTCACTTTATGCACCCATCTGATTTTTAACATCCCCCTTTAGCACCTCATTTCAAAAGCTTCTAATCTTTTCTTCTCAGGTACTCTGATAGTCCAAGTTCCACTTCCATATAAAGCTACAATCCAAAAATGTTTTCTGATGTTTAATTAATTTTTGATAAATTATATTTCTGACTGAAAGCTGTTTCACCTGCTATTCAGCATTTTATATCACTCCTGCTTTGTCCATCTTAGTAACGCTACTTCTGAAATAACAAAATTCTTCTACCTCTGTAATCTTTTCTCTTCCTATTTTTATATTCAGTGGTCCATCTATATTATTTCTTCTACATTTCATTACTTTTGTTTTGTTCCTCTTTATTTTCATGCAGTAGTTCTTGCACAGGACTTCATTGTTTCTTCTAAATCTTTTTTACTCTCTGCTAGAATTACTATTACAATTTAGATCCAGTTTAAAAGGGCAAGGTGAAAAGATAAAGATTTCTTTTCTTTTGGTTCCGGAGGTTAAAAAAAAAAAATCTTTAATCCTAGGAATAAGGGAATCTCTATGGAATATCAAGTCTCCAATAGGGACTTGTTGGACTCCCTTTTTTACGGCTTCTTTCTTGTGTTCTTCAATTATTACTGTTGCAGTCTGGTTCCTGAAAATGTTAGCAATTGTTCTTCTATATCTTTATGTGAACCCTAAATTTTTTAAAATGCTGAATATTTCATTACATTATATGTTACATTACATATTATATGTATCAAATGCCTTTTCAAAGTCTATAAATGCCAACTCTGTTGGTTTGTTTTTCTTTAATCTTTCTTCTACTCTTAATCTGAATACTGAAATTGCTTCTCTTGTCCCAGTAATTTTCCTTTAACCAACCTGGTTTTCTCCTAACCCTTCTTCGCCTCGCCTCTCAACTCTTCTTTACAGAACTCTAATTAAGATTTTTGATGCCCTAGTATTTAAGTAATTGTTCTGTATTCTTCACATTTATCTGCTTATGCGTTCTTTGGTATCATGACAATAACACTCTTTTTGAAATCTGACAGAATTTCCAATTTTAAAAATACATTTAATATAAGAAAAGTATTATTCAAAATGAATCTAATCTGAATTCCTGATAGGTATCACCATACATGACATATTATTACCATCAGTCTGGCTAATAGTAATAAGATGAAACAAAAGAAAACAGTTAGCAATGACAACCCGGAGGGTAAAACAAAATGTAGAAAGAAATAATAAGGAACAAAAACAAAAATGAAATAATTAGAAAAAATTCTTGTATATTAATTAGATTCATTAATAAGAAAACTTATATTCCACTCTTTCTCCAAAATAACTCATTAACTTATTGCAACCTAACCTCCCCAATCAGAATGTCCTTAATTTAGTACCCCTCCAGCCTATTCATACAAAACCTTGTTTCCATTATAATTCCTTGTTCAAATTATAATTACCTCTTTTGAATGTTAATTTGAAGTGTTTACGTATTGTTTCTTTTTGTTACTTTTTGTCCATATTGTTTGATTCTCAAAATGGATAAGTGGTTAAAAACTGGAAGTCTTAAGAGAGCTGTGATAAGCCCTGAAATTCAACATACCAATTTAGCAGTTGCAAGTACTTCAAACTACTTGCAACTAGTACTTAAAAAAGGGACTCCTGTTAATGTACAGTAACTCTCTTCAGATCCTAAGTCTCTAAAGACAGTAATAGGTATATTTCAAAGTTAAGATTGACAATAGATAGACCTTAAGAGAAACAAGACACATTTCTAGGGATAGGTATGGAGTTACGCTACAATTCATTCACCTCATCCCTCTGAAGATATACTCTTAATTGTGGTTCTGGAGGTTAAAAAAAAAAAAAAAAAAAAAAAGGTATGGCGTTATCAGGGTAGGGGTACTCATAAATGAAAAGTTTTTTAAGGGGTACGGGAACGAAAAAAGGTTGGGAAGCACTGCATTACGACAACACTTGGAAAGCTGGTTTATTGGTAAACAAATCTTCACACATGAAAAATATTTGTGAAATTCATTGATTACATTTGCTACTTTTTACACTCCTTTAAGAATTTTAATTGTGGTACTTCCCCAAAGCATTTTCTCTAACATCATTTTCAATTAATCTACTTGCTTTTCTGTTATTTTTGTAATGATCCAGCTCTGACGGGCTAACATTATAATTTTTAACACTGGGAATTCTTCTTATAATTAAATATTCTCCTTTCCACAACTACCAATGTCCTACATACATTGCAAATTTCCAACATTATTAAGTGAAAGTTTAATTAGCAGTTCACATGATGTTTTGCATTAAATAATTCGCTAAATAAAGAATTCTTTATCCAGTATGAATTGAGAGAATGATTTGTATATAACTAACAGGATATCTGACTTCCTCACAATTTCTAACAATGCTATCACGGTTGCCAATTATAGTGAGAGAATGATTTGTAAATAACCAACACAATATCAAACTTCCTCACAATAATTTATTTAACATAACAAACACTTACAACGCTTAACAAAGTTTATATGAAACAATTTAAACTCTTGCGCAGTATGTCAGTGTCACCTATCTGAATTACAATACATAAAATGAGCCAATCCATAGGTCCCTCATCTCGTTATATATATAAAAATATATATATATATATTGTCCGTTGTACATTAAAAAAAAAAACACTAAAAACATTGAAAACACTGAAAAAGTCTATTTGCTTCTATTACTAATATCTAATTTATTTATAAATACAATTAATTCCAAACAATATAAATAATTACATTAATTACAAAACTAAACTTTATCAATGCAAATTGCCAAATAGAAATTCATTCTTCTATAAAAATAGTAATTCAAACAAGGGTACAACCTTACTGTTTCTAATATTTTCTAGTATTTTCTATAAGCTTCTGGCAAGTTCAAAATCTCTGATTACACACAACAAAGACTGAATTATTTAAATACTATTAACATAAAAATAAAACCATATTAACAAAATATCATTATTAAATATAAAAATGAAATATTATTAACATAAAAAGTTACCAATGTTTATCAATTCAATTAGATATAAATTTATTTTGCAGACTTCAATATATACGGGGGAGTTATAATAATTTTGATTAAAACCTTGTACTACAACTAGTATAAATAAAAGGGAATTAAAATATGCATTTGAAGAAATACAGATGTTTGCAGACTCTGTGATAGGTGTGATAATGTTTAAATTTAATGGATATACTATCTTAAACTTTGATCCATTAACATTCAATTCTCCTGGATATTTTTTCTAATTTCAAGTTGGAACTTTGTTGTACTGGTGAGGGATTTATCATAATAACTCCCAAATATATACAATAAAAGTAATGATATGCAGTAGATCAGAAAACAGAGAGCAAACCCATATTTTAATTTGTAAATATTCTCGTATTAATTTTATTTTTATTTACTAGTATTTATGATTAATTATGTTTTATATAAATTTTTTTTTTTTTTTTTCAGATAACTTAATCACAAGTAGATCCCCCGCAACTGCTATGGAATTTGCTCTTACCATTGTAGAAAAATTGCGTGACAGAAAATCTGCAAATATAGTAGCAAAAGCAATTGGATATAAATATAAATCTGTTATCAAATAATATTAATGAACACTTTATGCAAAATCTCCATCCTCTAAAAGGTTTTACTGATAGACAAACAAATCACAATTTTTAATTAAAAAATATTTTGGCCAATAATAAAAAATTATAAGACTTTCTTTTCATTTTGTTTGATACTAAAACAATTGTTGAAAACCTTATTCATTTTATTAACAGCTGAAAAAGTTCTATTATGATACATTTTAGAGTTTGAGTAGTAAAGATTTAGCTGCATTTGCACCCTGGACCCAGACTAGCATTATGACTTCTACCCAGAACAACACAATTAATATATTTCATCTAATTAAGTGCAGCTATAATTAATGTAATATAAAATTAAGATGTTCTGTTTAATTCAAATAATTTTGTCGATGAAATAAAAACCTAATAGGTATTTTTTAACACATAAAAGAAATTATTAGTATATAAGAGGTTATCATACTTTCAGGACAGATTCAGTGAATGCCTTGAAAAAAACAGTGGTGAGGAAAGGATGGATATTGATAAAGAATGATTCATCTCCATTGAGAATTGATGAAATGAAATAAATAACTGGACCTAAAGCTAAAATAATCTATCCCATAAGTTAGGGATGTTGAACTTGAACTTCTCCTTCATACAGCAGACATTCATCCTTCCCAAAGTCTTTTAGGATATATACTCAGGTTAGGAGCAGTTCATAAGTATTGAAAAATGTTTAATGGACCATCTTAAACAAATGGTGTAGTAAATTGCTTTTCCTTTGCCTACTAAAGTCACCTAGTATAAAACAATACTGGCTTAAGCTTCCTTAGGATATGCAAGATTGTGTGGCATTTGGTGCAAACCAAATACCATGGTGCAAAATTTGGTTTGCACCATCTAAATATATAAACATTTCATCCAGATCTCCACTGATGGATAATATTTTTAAATATTACACTTCATATATTGTATATATTTGGAAATATACTGTCAATTTGATGGAAGTACAGCTAATTTTTGTAATTTTTTTTTTTTTTAACCTCCGGACCCACCATTAGGTATATCTTCAGAGGATGAGATGAATGAATTGTAGCGTGTGTGAAAAATGCCATGCCTGACCGGGATTCAAACCCGGGTCCTCTGGGTGAAAGGCTGAGATGCTACCATTTACACCATGGAGGCCGGCATTTATGTAATAAAAATTTATATCGAAAACTATTTAGTCAGTTGATTGGTCTGAAAATTTATCCATTTTATACTACTCTGTGTCATTCTAATAACTTCAATAAATTCCTACATTGTATTTTGTCAATTATTTCTTTTTATGTATTCTAAACTTTATCTTCCTTTAAATTTCCTTTTATTAAACCAGATTAATTAACATTAAGTGCCTAATATATGGCCTTCCAACTTTGTACTTCTTACAAGAAGTCTAATAAACATGACTCTACTTCAAACTTGTTTTGGAGTTTCTTTCTTTTATACTCTTTCCAAACTTATCTAATTTTAGGCACTCTTTCTCTCTATTCCTTGTTTTTTTCTAGCTCACTTTTTTCTCCTCACTCTAACCATACTATACTCAATACAAACAGTTTCAATTCTGATTAGAAATGAGATGTATAATTATTTTGTGAAGATTTTTTCATTAACGATCCCAAGTAGTTATTGAAAAGGAATGTTAAAATAATAACATCTAGAAACTTGAAATATGGTAAGAATATTACTCTTAGGTAGTAAGCTAACTTAAAGAAGGAATCCTCTCATCAATCATGTCTCAGCCAGAAAAAAAGGAGGAAATAAATTTTTCCAAACTAGCATATTTTGCTCTAGATTGGATGCTACAACGAAATTTATAGTTACTTCATTCAGTTTAACATTACTTAGAGTAATATTTACATTAGATTAAGGAGTTTACCACATGTAAGAAAAATATAAATTTAGATTGTGTTCATGTATCTGGGATCTTTTGTATCTTCGTTCATGTACCTTAGATTGTGATGTATCTTGAACCTAAAATTACACAAGCTTGAAACTCAGCATTATGACAATTTCCAATTATTTGAAAACATATCTTGAATTTTTCTTTTAAACCACCACAAAAGTGTAAAACTAAATTCATAAATCCTGCAGATCTCAACCAATCCTATAATAACAGCATTCCATAAAAATGCAATTATCTGTTAAGTTTTCAAAGATAATATTGTAAAACATTTATTTTAGCAAATCAAAGATTTAGATTTCAATCTCCAACAAAAATTTTTCTAACTTATATTTTCTTTTTTTCCCCTAAGTAGTTTTAAAAATGATTTTATAATATTCAATCTTTTATTCCAAAAAAATAGAAAAGAATTTTTTTAATTTCTTGCGTGTTATTTCTAAAAATTATGTAGAATCTTAAATTAATAGCACAGTACAAAATACTGAAAATTTTATAAAAATTATCT
>JAAAKQ030109746.1:16181-32482 GCA_010016005.3 Zanna intricata
ATTCGTTTGTACCACCAAAATCACAGAACGACTCTTAGATTTTCATAATATATCAAGTGATTTATCTCAATTCACTGTGATTTTAACTAAAAAAAACTAAAGAGGCGCATTGCTAGATTTTGTTGTAAAGACTTACATTAATTTAGTAAAGGGACTTTTACTCCAGTCTAATAGTTCAGGTAAGATTGTTGAATTAATAATTGTATAAATATTTGATGTTAATAAAAACTAATATTTTAGCAACTGTGTAACGTTCACTTTATTAAAGAATTGGATGATTGTATCTCACTTTCAAATTAAATAAGCTTAAAAGAAGAGCAGAACAAAATGTGTATATGTAATTTAATAGGCGTACAAGAAAGTCATCTGGTGTCCACATCAGATTTTTTTATTAAGCCTTTCTTTCGGAGTATTAAAAAAAAGAAAACTCAAAAATATTTTTAAATGAAACTTAATTGTATTTTTAAAAAAAAATTGTAATGAACTTTTTAAATTTGAAGCTAAAAATTGTTGTTTATCAACAATGAAAACATAAAAAAACATGAAAAAAAAATAAAAACATTTTTCATTTGTAACTTACCAAATTTACCAAACATTCCATCTTATTTTAACAAAAAATAAATGAGTAATTAATATGTTCGAATAATTACTACATTGTATTTAGTATTATAATATATTTTTTAAATATTGAATTTTGTTAGTATTCCGTGCTAATTCTTATGAAATAGGAGTATCACTTCTGTTCAAGTGTTACTGTTTTACAGTGCTGTAAAGGAATTATTTTTTGCTATTCAAATATGTACATTACTGACAACAGTATTTTGTAAAAAAAAAACTGTAAAATTAAAAGCTGAAAGAAAATCTTTAACTAGAATAAAAAAAATATTGTTACTTACAATAATTATTACAGGTGAAATCATTTTTGCACTTGACATTCCTACATCATAAAATTTCACGTAGTTTGCAGTATGGTGGTAGTCTATGCTACCATGATACCATTTATGATATTCTTTCTAGTAAGCAAAAAATTCTTTTGTGTGATATTCCTGTAAATATATTAATTGTAATATATATTTGAAATTATTTTACCGTCAAAAAATTAATCATTTTTTAGTCAAGAACATTAAATGTAATATGTAGTACCTTTACAGAAAACTAAAAGTTGCTTACAAGATAATAAATAAAGACCCAACTTACAGTTGAAAATTCTTCTTTTGACTCCCAAATTTTTTCTGGTATAGATGTTTTTGTTCAAAAATAATGATGTGAAATCTAAACTTATTCACTATTCATGTATCTCCAGAATATAACTATTGTAAATTAAATCCTATGTTTAGTGTCTAATTGTGTGGTTATTTAAAAAGAACATTTCTGTCAACAAGTTTTAAATTTAGATTTTCTATCGTAACAGAACTAAATTATACGTTAATGTTTTCATTAATCTCATAAAAAAATGTTAAAAATTTATCTTATCTTATTAAATCTTCAATTCTTAATTTTAACAGATATTTAAGAACTCTTCAAAATTCACATAATTTCTATTTATCATAAACTTTAGAAGTTTACTTCTAAAAGAATCTGTATTAAGTTATAAATACAGAATAAAAATTTTGACTAGATGAAAAGTAAATAAAGTATAATCTTATATTTTATCTTTCTTAGTTCATTTACTACTCATGAATTAATTCAAACACTTAATAAAAATGTAGTTAAATAGTGCTGAATATATATACATATATATATATATATATATATATATTTTCTTACGTGATTTAATTTAAATTACATTATGGGAATAGCAAAATACTACATCTTTTACTTTGTTCTGTTTAATTCAGTTGTGCTCTACCTAAGAGCAAATAACTAGTGCTATATCATGAAACATAATAAACGAATAACAAAACTATAAACAAGCAAATTTCTCTCATGCGTGCGCGTATTAATGTATAAGATTGGTTATTAATTTAAAACTGTTAACTACCGATATAAATTTTTGAATAACAGAATACTGTCCCTATGAATGCCTAAAATTATAACTGAAATTTATGTGAATTTTTAAATGTCTATATGTTATGCCAGACAATATTTTGGACAGTGTTCGATCATTTCATTTTCAATCCCCATATTTAGTGGTTTTTTTTCCTTATAGGATTTGTGAATAACCGTGAAGAAAATATATTTTTCTAGAAATTTGTTCTTGATCATAAACTGTGGATTGAGAGTTGTTGTCAATAACCTGAAAGTGAGTATAGTGAATGTTTTTGTCAGATTATTCAATTACAATACTTTTTTCAACTAAAAACATTTTTTTTATGTAATCACCGGATATTTATTTGTTATATAGTAAATATTGTTATTAGTATATATATATATTTGTTCAGTAATGGAAACTTTTTTATTCGGGCTTTATTAGAGGATTCCTTTCCCTTGACCTTCTATGTTAGAACGTTTCCTTTATCAGTTCATGAAATAGTCTATTCTTTCATAGGACCATTCCATAGGGTTCTTTTGACCAAAAGGTCAAAATAATCTACAAACATCATTATACATTGGATCAAAATAAAGAATTTATTTGTGTGATATGTAAATTAACATCATGCTTATAGATTACCGATTGGTAAAATCATGTTATGTTTTGTTTTAGGGATAAAAATGATTTCAAGTTATTGCTAGTTCTAATAAGTGTATTTCATGTCAGAAAATTGTCTTAGATTCTCTTAAACGTTATGAGGGTGATTTATGAGTTTTTCGTGTATATTTTACTAAAGTCTGCTAAACTTTTTCTTTTTATCATACATCGTCAATTTTATGCAGTGATTTTGAATAAATGCGGAACAGAACAGGTGTTTTAGTGTTGCAATTGATTTGTAGACCGGTAGATGGAAGTAGGCCAGCGGTAGTGGCCACCGGCAGGGTTGATATGGTGTGGGATCCTGTGCGTGCTGGTCGTTTCGCAAGAAAGAAAGAATACCGCCGCGCGTTACACGCGACGCATGCGCGACCTTTCTTTAACGTCGCGACGGTTTCTTCGGCTTTCTTTCGCACTCGTCGTTTCTCGGCTTCTTTCGCAGGCTTTGGAGGGGCGGCCGCAACTGGGGTCGTCTTCTGAACCCGCAGAAGATGTTGAGGCGGCCCCGCCCCCCCTCTACCACGCCCCCGCCCGTAAAAACCAAACCGCACCGCCCCACCACTGCACCGCGCTCCCACATACGACACACTTTTTTAACGTTCGTCAGTTCTTCGCGTTTGTTTCGCGAGAAAAGAAGTGACGGCCTCCGCGCAGCTGCAGCTCACCTTCCCCTCCCTAATTGGCGGTGTGAGGGACACCACAGCCTCTCCTCCCCCCTCTTCACTCGGTAAAAAAACTTCATCGAGTTAATAGCCGCGTTCTGATCATAATACTATGGTTTTGTGTTGATTGAACAGTTTTTGTGATCGAACCCCATCCGGTATTGTGCAAAGTTCCGTGAAGTTAAAAACAATGCGTACACCGTGAGACATATGATTTGAATATTTGTTTATTCACCTTCATTTAAAGTTACAAATCACTTTCATTACTACTATTACTACAAATTATATTCTTTTTTTAGATATTACAATACTATCGAAAAAAATAAAAAAAATATTACGAAACGTATTCACAAATACAGTTACATATTTTTACACTATTATCTTAACATCAGCTATATTTCTTATCCATAAAAAAAGACGTTAATTCGGATAATGTTGTGATAAAACCGAAATATGATATCTAAGATCAAATACAAATGTGAAGATTCTTTTCAGTGTTTCATAATATTAAATTGCCTGTAGGTAAAATTTACCATTAAGATCGCTCTCCGAGATGCGATGGTAGGTGGCAGAGGCAGAATGCACTTGTCAGATGTAGAGAGTAGTGGTTTTCTTACCGCAGAGACATTGGCAGAACGTACTTTGGATGGCCTTTTGGCCGAGCATCCGGGTGAATTGGTACGTACCGGAAGTCCTCATGTCGTTTGTACTGTTTTACCACCGCACTGGCGTTCTAATAAGACTCTTCCAGTCGCTTTTAAGGTAGTGGCTCTCGGTGATGTTATGGATGGTACTGTAGTCACAGTAAGGGCTGGAAATGATGAAAACTACTGCGCTGAGCTCCGTAATTGTACAGCTGTCATGAAGAATCAAATAGCTAAGTTCAACGACCTTAGGTTCGTCGGAAGAAGTGGCAGAGGTAATGACATAACTCCAAAAAATTCTTTTAAAATATTTTTTTACATGACAGTAATTAAAAATGATATCTTTTTGCAGTTATTTTCAATAACCTATATTAGATGGTACATTATTTTAAATTTTTCAGCTACTTAATAAATTTTGATTTTATTTTAAATAAAGAAATATTATATTGTTTTAGTAATAAGTAAAGATGAGTTAATAATTTTAGTCATTCCCAAAAACATTGAAAATCAACTAACTCTATTAGCTGATACATTTTACATTCTTCAACATCAGGTTTTAATATACTCAACAATAAAGTAATATTAGTTTCTTTTAAAGTAATAATTTTTAAGAACTTTGTGAAAATTTCAATTTTAATCCTCAGGTTTATTTAATATATTATTTAATTTACTAATTTTAATAATCTTTTCATTTATTTTTATTGTCTTTTTAATTATTACATTTATTTTTTCTGAGCATGAAATTTTATTACTTATTCTTTGTTGAACATGTTATTGAGAAGTTAAATGATGATAAATATAAATTGGGTTTTATTGTTTTAGCTTTAAATCAATATTATACTTGATATTTTTAAAATAATAAATGCAATTTAGAATGTAATTGTTAGTTAGGTGTCTTTATAATACTGAACTTAATAAACAAATTATATTATACATATCTTCATTATTTTCTTTTGAACTGTACTGTTTGTAGTTAATTTCATTTCAAGTTTTATTACTAATAAGATGAATGACCATTAAAGTAAAATATTAATCGAAGTTTATCCAAAACAAACTTATTTACATCGATATAAAATGATATTATTAATTATTTTTTGTGTATTAATTTGTTTTCTAAAAAATAAATTAAAAATATTTTGTAACAAAAAGTTAAATAATGAAAGAAATTTTTTAAGAAACTATTATACCACTTTAAAAAGGATGTTATTGCTTTAAATAACCGAATTTATACATTTTAATATTATTTAAATTTTGTGTTTTGGAAAAATTAGAATTACTATTACATGTAAATTTGTTAATAGCATACTTAGTTTATCATAAACATTTTTAATAATCGCAAAGAGAAATCAGTAAGTGTTAAATAGGGGGGCATGAGTGGATAATAGTAGAGCGTTAGTTGTAGTGGTGGAGTTGGTTGGTGGTGGTGAGGTAAAACCAAGGCGGGTAAATGCGGTCGACTCAGGTTGCGGTTTCCTTCGCTGGTTTCTGTTCGGTCTTCTTGCGAATCTTGTTCCCATCTGTTATTAGAGATACTGAACTCAATAAACACTTATCACTGTTATATTATTGTGTGCGTGGTTTTTTTTATACACACACACACACACACACATATATATATATATATATATATATATATATAAAATAATCAAAGAAAGGAAATTTTGTATCAAAAATATAATTAATAATTTAAAACTATGTTAATAAACAATTATCCACTTAAAAAAAAAAAAAAAATTTAAACTGAATTTATAAATTTTAATATTTTTTGTTTAAATACGCATTAATTAATATTAAAATATAGGCATAGTTTGACATTAAGTACAGGATGTAATCATTATAAACAAAAATATTTGTGTTATTTTTATTTATAAATATTTAATTAATCACAAGGCGTATATTTATGCGTTAAGGTTAAATATGCAGGTCTTCTTTATTATTTATTTGTTACTGAATATGTAATTTATTATTAAAAAAAAAAATGATTTTATCCAGCATTCTTACCGCTTTTTGTGATAGTTCTCCCACGATTTATACTCTTAGATTTCGGTTCCTTACGTATTCATAAAAAATAAATAATGGATTATTTATTTTCAAAAACTAAGGACTAATGGATTTAAAACTAAGAATATTTTAAATCCAAAAAAAACCTTTTTTCTTTTTTTTTTTTTTTAATATTCTGTTTTATTTTTCACCCATTTACTTTTTAAAGCATTATTTGTTTCCTGATGTAGTTCCGTTCATACAAAAGAAAATTTTAATATCTCCATTTGGATATTCATATAAATGTGATTTAAAAAATAAAAATTTATCCTGGAAACCCATAATTTGTTTGTTTCCTAGTTTTCCTTGGTCTGCTGTTTTTAATATATTTGAACTTTCTTATTTAAGCAAAAAAAAATTTTCACGTTCAAAATTTAGAATTTTTTGAACTCTAAAAATTTTGATTTAAAAATATCGTGAAGGCCATTTTACGTCCTCTTATCACTTGTCACGTATTCTCGTGATTTCTTTTTCAAATTTGATTTATATTTTGTAAAGATATAGAAAACAGAACTTCCATTGGAAGTTTTGTCCGTTTGTTTCTTGAAGTCGGTTTAGTGGAAAGGATACTTTAATAATTTGAAATCAATTTTTTTTTTTGTACAAAAAGTAAAATGTGCCTATATTCAAACTTTGATCAACTCCAATAAAGGAAGTTAAAAATACTGAAAATTCTATAATTCTAGCCCCGAATTTTTTGATATTAGAGAAATTGTAAAACCATTAATATTTCTAATTATTAAAACAATGAATTTATTTTAATTTAGATAAATCTCTAAATAACTGACACATTTGACATTTACCCTTTGCTAAGAAACTTTATTTTCAATATATTTTACTAAATGAACCTATTTTATAATTTTCTTCACAGACTTTGATGAACATCTCGATTCATTACCTCACAATAAATTAAAGCATCAAACACTTTCTCAAAGAGTACAATACCTATACAGCTATATCGAAAGTATTCTTCTCAAAACTCGAAAAAATTGACAATCTACAATTAATATCTTAAATCAGAATAATTGTACGGCAGAAATTTGGGATTCTACCAGTAAAAGTAACATTGAAGGCTTACAACCTTCTTACTTTATAGCTCTCCGTTTAATCTGTGGAAACCTGTAATCTGTGGTCTCGAATTCGCAAGAATTCTTTCAAGATTTTTTTATAAAACTTACGCTGTTGTTACAAAATCGGCATCACATTAACTGCAAATCACTATTATAAGTTTTACTACAGATTCCAGTAAAAACATAGGACAGTGTAAAATGCAACTCGTTTACCAACTTAATGAAAATTTACACTATTTCTAGCTCACTGAAATAAGGTTTGTATAAATGTTATGAATTAAAATTTAATATATTAACCTCTATTGATACTATGATAAACGATTAATTATGGTTCAACGATGGATAAACTGCTTCTATAATGGACTAGTATATTTATATTAATTACTAAAAGCCTAAATGGGCTGAAATTTGACAAATATCATTTGTAAGAATCTTGATATAAGAATAAACAAATAAAATTAAAATAGCAATATATGTAAAAAAGTAACGATTTTTAAACTTAGAAATTGATGATTATTTTAGATTTTATATGTTATCCTAATTTTAAAAAAATATTTATTATTACAATTAATCGAGACTAATTGAAATTCATTAAGAACTTCAACTGTTTGGTTTATGTATAAAAATTAAAATTAAAAAAAAAAAAACAATAATAAATTAATCTTAGCATGAGTAAAATTTTATTGCACAAAACAGTGTATGAAAAATTAAAAAAAGAGAACGAGTTTTATTTGAAGAAAAATACTGATATTTTGTGTTAAGATAATTTTCATATCCCTATCATTGCAGTTATCATACACTTTTTTTTGTAGCATACAGATCTTTATTAGATTTTGGACGGTAAAAATATAAATTTCTAATAAAATCTGAACATTATGGAACGCGAATTAGGAAGCAGTTTAAAAAATATCATTTTTTTAAGAACTTTGTTTCAGCGACAATATTTAAGAAATTCAAAACGTATTGTTACAATGAAATGTATTGTAAAAAAAACTTAATTTAAAAAAATTTCAACTTTTTTCAACTTTATGAATTACCATACTTACGCGAACCCTGAACAGAAGATGTAGGACAAGCGTGATAATAATACGTTCACTATAATGTATCGTTATTTCTATTTTTTTCTGTTATACTGTATTATCATTTAAGAGTTAAAGATAAAAATACATATTGATTAAATCTGGGGATGAACAAGGATTGGTTCTTGTAGACCATTCAAAATTAGCATTTGCCGCTGAGGAAGTGGTTCAAGTACCGTTTGTTTAAAGTTCTCAAATTTTTAAAGTTTTTGTTAGTGTCACACAATAATACAAATATTAGCTAAGGTTTTTTTTTTTTTTTACAGAATGAAACAGTAGTAATCTTTGCATTTAGAATTGAGTGTCTTTTAAAATAAAATAATATAAAATAAAAGAAATAATAGTAATAATGATTACATTAATTTTCTCTTAAACCTAATTAATAATTTATTAATAATAAATTGATTTCATATTAAAAATATGTTATAAAAATAAATAGAAAAAAAATTGTATTCAATATATGTTTACAAAGCAGTCAAAAAGAAATATATATATTTTTAGTAAAAGTAAATAAGTATAATTTTGTGCTTAGCCTTTGTGATTTACTGATCGGGGGCTTAATTTTCTGAATAGAAAATTTTTTTCTTATAGAAAATATTTTTTGTTTATCCGGTATACAGAAAAAAAATAGTTATAATCCGTAAAATGGAAATTTTACCATCCAGTTATCCATTTTAGGCATCCAATTCTATTTGGTACCTTAAAAGTATTAATTAAGTTAAAATTAATTGAAAGAATAAAATCTTTGATTTTAACAATAAAAGTGTTACCAGTAAATAATGAAATATTAGGTTATCTTTAAAAACAAATTTATGTTTGTACTTTTTGTTCACATTTTTAGGTGTGTATTGCTTTATCTCTTATCGAATAAATATAGGGTACCTTTATAAAATTAATATGAAGTTTTATTAAGAATTTTTTTATTTAATTTACTTAAATTTACATCAATTTTTGACATTAATTTTTTCTGTCTTAGAATCTAATACTATTTTTGTTTTTTCTAATATTTTTCTGTTCGTTTCATGCAATTCAATGCTGTGAAATGTGTTATATTAACCAAACTCGGCAAGGTACAAATGTAATTAAACACTAACCTATATTATTTTTACATATTAACTGCTTAATATTAGGCGAGAGATACTATTCTTTTATACAAATTAAGTTTAACTTAATTCATAAATTATAGTCTAATATATGTTTTTAAAGGGCAATAAATAGGGAAAATAAGTTTCAGTTATCGTCAAAACTCGTATTATCATTTACATGCACACAAATATCTCTTATTAGATCCTACAACATATATTACTGTATTATTTACATAACATCTTATAATATTTGCTATATTTTATGAAAACGATTTTAAAATTTCGGTAGCTTTATTTTTTTTTCTAATGTAAAAATATATAAGTTTTTATCTTTATATATTTTTTCATTCGATAGAGAATCTTGGAGAGCTGCTTCAAACCAATCAAATGACTGAAGACCAAAAAAAAAAAAAATACTTTTTCAGTACCTTCTAATTTTTATTATGAAGTATCTTAAAAGAATCAAAAAGTAAAATAGATTTTAAGTAACTATTTTATGACACTAAACTTTTATTAAGTTCTTTTTTTATTTTTCAAACACTTCGGATTATTGGTATAGAAATTTAAATAACCTTCCCATCAGAATGGAAGATGTCTCAAGTAATCATGATTCTGAAGCGGGATAAACCTGCGCACGAGGTATTCCTAGAGACTAATAAGTCTCCTGCTGATTCTGTCGAAGGTATATGAAAAATTATTTTTTCAAAGGCTGGGTTGACGTTTTTAGAGGAGAAAGTTATTCTGTATCATCAATTTGAATTCAGAGGGGAGCATTCTACCACTGAGCAATCGCACAGAGTTGTTCATATCATCACACAGTACCTTAAAGAAAGGATCTCCTTTCTTCGAGCAGAATCTTTTGCTCGACCGCCTTTTTGAATGTGCAGCAGGTCTTTGAAAATGTCTGGCTACCGAATCTGTTCTTTAAGTTGAAACAAGCCTTTCTCAAATATTCTATCTAGTTTTACCGAACTATCTCGTTAAGAGTTTCTACCAGGTCAGATGCAATTGTAAGTTGTCTGGATTCTTTGATATCAAATCACGGGTTCCGCAGGCTCTATCTTACACCAATTCTATACACTATTTTTATTGAGGACCTTCCAGCACCGGACAATGTCACCGTTGCCTAGTTTACTAATGATACAGCGAACCTTTCCGTTGACTACCCGCACTTGGCCTCAACGAAGCCAAAATCGATATTAGAGCTGATCGGAAAATGGCAAGTAAAATGGAGGATAAAAGTATATTCGAATAAAACAAGTCATATTACGTTTGCATTGAGGAATGATGACCGCCCAAAAGTCTACCCGGACGGGGTCGTTATCGCGCACCCTCACCGGGTTCAGTACCTTGGACTCCTCCTTGTCGTTTAATGTAGAAGTACCGCATGAAAGAATAAAGAAAGCAACTTATCGCCAAATGTAAGAGGCTTTATTGGTTTTTAGATAGTAATTCGCACCTGTCGTCCAGTAAACTTTTTATATACAATGTAATTCTAAAACCGGTTTGGACATACGGCATACACTAAGGGGCGCGACGTGGAAAATTAACTTTGAAATTATACAGAAGTTTTAGAATAAGTGGCAATATCCAATGCAAATGCACCATAGTTCGCTCGGAATTAGGAAATTCACGACTCTCTTGGATTGTCTTATGTTCGTGACGAGAGCAATTCGGTTTAAGTTACAGAAAGAGATTAGACAGCCATGTGAACTTTCTATTAGTTTCTCTTCTAGACAACAGTAAAGATGTCCGGCAACTGGAACGCTAACATGTGTGGATTTGGTATATCTGAGTGACACTTGAACTCGTTCGATATGGACATTTGAAAAACGCTTTTCTTATGCTTTAGTGAGTATCCTAGCAGATAAAAGGACTCTTTTATTTCCTCCCGTGAACTTGTTATGCTACTACTCGTATTTTCTTTACCTCTATCTATTGTAATGTTGTGAATTCTCTTTTGGTTTGTTTTTCTTCCAGACTACTGTGATTTCTTGAATTTTTAAGATGATCCTAATTAATGGTAGGATGTTTATTTATATAAATTTTTTAGGTATAAGTAATTTATTTATATAAACGCTTTATTGAGAGTGTTTACTGCAAACCCCTTCACGTGCTTTTTATGTGAAGGTTTCTTAATCAAAACTGATTTTAATTACACGATTTGTAAAACATATACATATATATGTGTGTATTAATTATATGTCTATATAAATATCTACAGCTTTCTAAAATAATATAGTATTAATACGTTATTATTTTCTATTACACTTATTTGGATGTCGTTTAGTTGAGGTGAACTTAACTTACTGAACGATTGATAAAAACAATTACTACATATTGTATAACATAAGATCTAATGTAAAATAATTAAGAAATATCTTTACCTGGGGTAATTTCCTGTTTTCGAGACTGATTAACGTATAAAAATTTGGTACATTCCGTTCTAAACTAAACTTAATAACAACAAAAATATACTTAATTGAAAAGCTGAATCTTTTTTTAATTTAACTTAATGTTTATCCACAATGCGAAGAATTACAAACATCAAAATAAGTGGAATTAAAAGGCAATTCCAACAACGAGGTAATTCGCAGAACTCATTTAAATAAATTTTATGAAATAGTGTGTGTGTGTGTATGTGTGTGTGTGTGTGTGTGAAAATTTGTGCAACCTACACGTATTTAGGTCACAGATGTTTATTTTTTTTAGCCCTTTTTCACATGATTTGAGAAAATTGATTTTTTCACTTAAAATTGAAATAATTTATGTTTTTGTATTATTTAATTGTTTCTATTGCTATTATATTTGTAGTAATAGTATATTACTTCAATATTCCTTTTATAATATTGTTATTAATTTCAATTTCGGTTGCTTTCAAAATTTAATTTGTATTACTTGTTTCTTATCATTTAAAGTATAAATTTTATTCTACTTAAAGAACATTGTTTTTTGTAACACCAAATCTAAAATTAAATTGCTTTTAAAATGCCTCACTAACACCTAAGATAATAATAATAAGAAAAAAAAAATTTTAATTTTTTCTCAAAATTTAGAAATCACTTTCCAATTGTTAAAACTTAATTTCATGCCAAAAACTCAAAATTAGAAAAAGAAGTCGATTTTATTATATGAAATTTATTTTACTTTACATCTTTTAACTTTAATAAAAGTATTATTATACACTGCCCTATAAACATTTTATAGGATACTCTATAATATATATAGGGATATATATTTAACTCCATAAATATATATCCGTATGAATATATCTTAAATTGCAAATCCATAATTCAACATTTTTTTGACTGGTTCGTAATGTACATAATTGCATTCTTAAATAGATTTAAGATATAACTCCGCTTCATGAAACCAGGTTAAAAATTATATCCTAAAAAAAGATTTAAAAGGTAAATTTTAATGTAATAAAGTACAAATTGGTAATTGATCATCAAAAAAATTTATCCCTGTATTCATATTCTATTTACACTTGAATCCAAATATTGCAAAAATCTATCTCTTAAGCAAACAAAATTAATCAGGAAAGGTGGAATTTTTTTAAAAGATTTGTTAGATCAAATTGTAATAAAAGCAGTGCTCGTAACTTGAAATAAGTAAATCGTTCAAATGTTATTTTAAGCTACTATTTGCTTTTTTTATATTATATATTTATTAAAATATTTTCTAAAAGAATACAAAACCTAGTTTCGGCACTGATAAAAATTAAATATTTTATACTAAATAATAACAGATCAAATTTAATCATCATTAAATATTCGTCTGACAGTTCTTTTATAACTTATTTTAGTGTTGATCGTAATTTTTTTTATCCAGTTATGTATAAAACTTATAGGAAAATTATATATTTAAAAAGTATTTTCTTTTAAATATTAAAACTTCTGGGCCCTTTTTTTGCAATCATAGCAATCTTAAAAAATCTGAAAAAAGTGATTTCTTTTTATTATGTCAAAGTCTTAAGATCTGTGAGTATTCATTTTTTTTAAATATTGTCTTTTGAAATTAGGGGTTTTCTGGAAAATGGGTTAGTTTGTATCAATTTTATGTTAACCCTAAAGTTATGAAATCTTTCAGCTCTGAAGTAGACAATTATTGTAACGTCAATTTTCTTGGCCATCATCTTTGAGTCTATGATTTTGTTGTTAACTAATGATATGTTAGAACTGTTAATTTTTTTAACAGAATTATAATAATAATAATAAAATTACATGATATATTGAAATTCTATTAGTTGTTCGTATACTTCTTAGCTTACATAGAATTTGTAAATGAATAGGTTTAGGTGTTTCAATTGAAATAATGCATTTTGCTAGAATGCAGTTCAGAAAAATAATCTTCAAAAATATTAAGAGCAATATCATATTTAGAAACAAAAATCAATGAAGCCTTCAGTAAATATCAATATTTATAAACGATCAGTATATATATATTGAGAAATCGATAATAATCAGCCTTATTAAAAGTATCACGCAATACACTAGGTTTTCACCAACATAGCATTAAGTAGTTTGTTAGTACCACTTCTAACAAACTGTTCAGCAATATATTCATTCAAATCTATAGGAAGTTAAGATAATTTTATTTTTATTTCAGATTGAATATTTTTTTATTCGGCATGTTTATGATTGTTTTAAATTATTAATTCGGTCGAATACCAGTTTATTTTGGTGCTTGGGTTATAAGTTATAATTAAATTCAATGATCAAGAGTAGACTGAAAAAACTAATTAGAAATATACGGTACATTATATATTGTGAACATTTTTTGCACTTCCAACTTATTCCAGAAATTATTGAGTTTGATAATTAATTAATTGTTAGCGTATTAATAGGCATATTGTTGTGAGTATTTTTTAGACTACTTTTTTTAACTATATTTTAGCAAAATGCATTATTAAAAAAAAAAAATACTCTTTACATAAAGCCTGAAAACATATAAAATTATTTTATATTAATTTTACTGTATAGGAAAATATGAAATCAAGTTTTATCCCATTGAGTAAAATTATTTGCAGAAAATAATTATATAACCTCTTCAGCCTTAATTCATGCACGTATATTGTCGATTAAAAAAAAAAAATTACCCCAATAATGTGATCGCGGTAATGTTGTATCAGCGGAGATTAAGAATTGATTAATTTCTTAATACGGAAATATTAATGAAATGCTTGCTGTATTTTTAAAGTTGATAATAAAATTGAGTATGAGTTTTTAAATGAGGAAGATTTCATAAATGTTTTGAAGTAGTAGCTTTTACATAAAGCAAAAAAATTAGAGTATTGTAGAATTATATCCATTTTTGTACGTTTAGCTTTCAATAGTCAGTATATTGTTTATTAGTATATAGTGATTTGTAATAATTAAAGACAAAATAAAATTCCCTTAAAAAAATATGTTAAAATTCTGTATAACATATTTTAACATTATAATATTTTTATGGTTTATAATTTTATTTTATTAATTATATAATTATTTATGTTAAAACATATATACTCTTTGTTTATCTGTTTACTCTCCGGAACTACCTTAAGGTATTATTTCAGAGAATGTATGAGGATGATGTTTATAAATGGAATGAAGTATAGTCTTGTAAAATTTCAGTTCGACCTCTCCTGAGAAGTGTGATTAATCCAACCACCAAAAAACACCAATATTCACGATCTAGGAAAACATATATACTAGATTGTAAACTATTATTCTCGTAATTTTACCGTTATTCCTGGAGAACAATTCTTGGGGGGGGGAAGGGTGTCATCTGAAAGCAAACTGTAAAAAAATATGTTACAAAAATTCTAGGAGTATAAATTATGACACCAAACTAAAAGTTTTTTTTTTCTATAATGTTTAATTTGGAAACACTGATTTTATAACACTGTCTTCAAGACTTTGAGATAAATAATACAATATATAAAATCATTCGTGTTTTAGATTTTTATATTTTCAGTAAGATTTTAGTAGTCAGATTAGGTTTTTATGTTCATATAAAATTAAAAAAAAAAAAAATAATAATTATCTCTCTTCACTTTCATTGATTAAGTTGCTGTACTTGTTTAAGTGTGTAACTTACTCTATATTCCTAAGATTTGTTTCCTTTTTTTGTTTATTACTCATTAATCAGTAGGTTCATTAGTATAATCTGTAGGATCATAAGTAAGCATTCTGGGAAGATGATTTTTATTAAATTATATTTTTGTTCAGAAGTCTGAAAATTCTTCGCTTATAGAAGACTGTTTTGCATAAGAAGTAAACATGAGCGGTAATTAAAAATAATTTTATCCATACTACAAAGTTTGTATATAAAAAAAATTGATTTTAATTTACTCAGAAAATTTGGTTTATAGAATAAGTCGAAAAAATATATTTTTTGCTTTTCAACGTATTTTTTTATTTTTATTTTAGTAATAAAATTTTACGAAATTATTTCTAGTTTATCAATTTTTATTTCTTTGCTAATAGGGTATATATATTATTTTTCGTAATATTATTTCATATCAGTTGTTCTTAGCCGGTATTCCGTTGAAACAGATGATAGAGTTCCGAGAAATTATTGTAGATCTAACAGGAAATATATCAGTTTCCTGTTTTATTGAAAATTAAAAATATTTTTGTTTTGTAATAATACGTAGTTACAATAATTTATGTTGTTTTATCTCATTAGAAATAATCTGCGGGATGGAGGAATGTACTTACATAATCTTTGTAGAAATCTAAATTAATTTTATTTATTTTTATTCCCAGACTATTAAGTAAAAATTATTAAGTAAATAAATAATATTATAGGTTAAATTTGAATGATTAAGCTGATAATAATATCCTTCAAGGAATAATAAAACTACTTCATGTAAACGAACACTAAAAAAAAAAAAAAAAAAAAAAAAAGAATAAAAATAAGCACACAATATTTATATCCTATCCATTGAAAGATACGTATCATATGGGTTAAAATTCTCCAGGTTACCTTTACAAAAATTATAAGTAAGCATACGAACCCACATGGCTTGGTCTAGTGGTTAACGCGACATTGCAAATCAGCTGATTTCGAAGTCGAGAGTTCTAAGGTTTAAATCCTAGTAAA
>JAAAKQ030109747.1:0-14111 GCA_010016005.3 Zanna intricata
CGTATAAAAATAACTACCTTTACTAGGATTTTAACCTTAGAACTCTCGACTTCGAAATCAGCTGATTTGCGATGTCGTGTAACCACTAGACTAGTCCGGTGGGCAGTATAGATTGCCAGATTCTCTGAAATATACTATAAAATCGCAATAAATAATATGTTATACGTTATTAGGTATTATCAATTTATTCGATGCCTCTCGCAATAAAATAAAGTTTTAAAACCGTATAAAGAAGCTAAAAATTTAACGCTTTTTCGTAGTTCTGTGGTAGTTCACTGTGAATATGATAAGACGATTTTTCATTATGCAATATTATTATGCTACGCACATTACGAATTTCAATTAAAATAAACAGTTTTCAGACACTAAAACAGCAATCAATTGCATCTTATTAAAGAAAATTATCTGAAAGAGTAAATTGCACAATTTATTAATTTTTTTTTAATGTCTATTTATTCTTTTTCTGGTTAGCTACTGTAGTTTTAATAAATGTTTGTAATGCATTAAGTAGTATATAAAATATTGCATGTACTATCTACGTACATTATTAGCGGTAGTGAACATTATTTATATATTAATATTTATTTTAAAAAATTTCTAGATATTACTTTAAACAGCTTACAAAGTAGTGTTATTAAATTTTATTTTGTTATTTACCGTTATACCTTAATATATACTGCACGTAAATGCAGTACAGTATTAAGGCATTACAATATATATTACTCGATTAAATATCAATTTTGGATTAACCGGGATTTTGCTATGATTTTTGATTATCCGCGCGATCCTCTTCCCGGATGTCATCGCGGATAATCGGGAATTGAAGTAAAATCTATTCAGTATTACTTCTCTTAAGCATTGCTGTATAGTTCTAAATTTAATTTTAAGTAATGTGGAGTATTGTGACGGAATTTCTCTAACCGTTACGTTGAGAATAGTTTATATTAAATTTACTTTTTATTCTTCGTTATATCATGTAGTTGGTTCTATCATTCGCTTACTCCAGTTATTAAATCCCAGTTTTTACGGTTTTGTTTTACTTCCTTGTAAGAAGTAAAAGAAATATTGTGATCGCGAAAAATTTCGGTTTTCAGATTTCAACGGAAATATCCATTTTAACCATACCTGAATTCATTTTGACTAGTTACGGCGTGACTTTTGTACTTACGTATGTATCTCGCATAACTCAAAAACGATTCGTCATAACATGTTGAAATTTTGGATTTAGGACTGTTGTAACAGCTAGTTGTGCACCTTCCCTTTTGATTGTAATCGACTGGATCAAAAGTGTCCAAATACACAAAAATCCAAAAAATTTGGATTTCAGACATTTTCTTAACTGATTTTTGAATTTTAACGTTTTCTTAATAAGCTCCCTTTGAGAACTTTTCAACGATATATCATAAATGGTACATATTTTTATTGGTCGCAGCGTTATAACCAAATAAAGTTTTAATTAATAAAATATTTGGATCTTACAAGGGTACACATCAGTTCGAATCAAACTTCATCTCTTTTGTTATTTTTTTTATTTTTATTTAAAGGACCTTCCCCTTGTAGTTAAGGATTAAATCGGACTTTATCTCTTTTTTTTTTAAATTTAAATATATTGATTTATTGATAATTATTAATCTCAGATTATAAAAAAAAAGTTTACAATAAATAATAATTCAATAACAAAAATAAAATCAGAAATTATGAAATAAAATTATTTTAAAACATAATGAATGTTTTAAAAATAGTGTGTTTATTTTATACAGCAAAAAAACTTAAAAAATACTGGCTAAATTTTGAGTAACGTACGAGTAACAGATGATGAAATATCAAAAAGTATTCTATAATTGGGAACCTTCTTTTTTTATGTTATTTTCGGAGGACCACCTTTTTATATCTACTAAACATTATTAAAGAGCAAAAATAAAAATAAAATGTACGTAAAGTCTTTATTAATAACCAAAACACGTCTTCCGCTAAAATACAAACATTGAATTATAATTTAAAACGCTCAAACAGTGTTATATGATAGAAGTAAGCCCACGTAATGACGCGCCTGTCATGAATAGTATCCTTTTTCTTGTTTAACTAATACACAACTGCATTTTTATTTTCACTTGTACACCGTTTCTTTAAAATTCACATTTTATATTCTGTTTACATGTGTGCGGTCTGTTTGGTATTTTTATTTATTTATCAGCGGTTATTTTAGCTATCTTCTTATATTATTTTACTACAAACGTAAATGATAGATGTTTTTATTATTCGGTACGTTTTAATACGTTAGAGTTGTAATTTTATTGGTCACATAAATTCAAAATCTGTAATAAAAGAAAACAATAAATAAATAACTGAAAACAGTGAGGTTTTAAATCCTCCTTGTATAATTGTAGCTTTAATAAAGCCGCGTCTTAAATTTGTCCGATTTGAAATTCTTTATAAAAAAAAAAATAATTTTTTTTTGTGTAATAAAGATTTTTAGTTAGCGTGGAAGATATGTGTGTATATCGTAGTAATTATAGGTGATAATATATGGATTAGAAGGATAGTACTGTATGCACCGTACTTTCCACTCTAGTTTATATTAATTATATTTTATCGATCCCGTATGAATTTTTATTTATTAATACTGTATTTTTCTTTGTTTTTAATAAAAGTTTAAAAAAAAACAGTTTCATATATGAATATTTTATTTTTCCATATAATTGGGAATTAAAAAATTATTTTTATAGAATTCTCCTTTTTGTTTAAAAATAATTTCTGTTCACTTACTTAAAAGCAGTCTCTTTTCGACGAGTACCCGTGTCAGAGATCGCTGTATGTTTGTATATACTCTCGTATTAGGAACCCTTAATCGGTAAGTGTTATTGGACGGGAACATAACGAATATATAGCGTTATTTTCATAGTTTTCTCTCTCTCTTCCGATGACAAATGTTTAAAGATTAATTTTACAATTAACAAACCAAATCAAGTTTTTTTCATCAGTAACTCATTTTTGTCAGCTTACTGTAGTAGATGAACCATCTGAAATAAATTTGTTATCGAAATCGACTCTGTATATCTTGCCTTACTTCTGCAGTGTAGTTTTTCTTCAGCGGCAATGAGATAAGGAGGTAAGGACAGAACATAGGACAGGACGTTTATTTCAACAATCAAAAATAAAATTTGTTGTTTGATTGTCGTTTTTGTTTTTTGATTGTTGTTTTTTTATTATTTTTTTTTTTTGTTTCACCTCCGCAACCACCGTTAGGTTATATCTTCAGAGGATGAGATGAACGAATTGTAGCGTGTGTGAAAAATGCCATTGCCTGACCGGGATTCGAACCCGGGACCTTCGGATGAAAAGCCGAGACGCTACCACTCGGCTACGGAGGCCGGCTTGTTTTTTTTTTGGAAGATCTCTATACTAACAATCTTCTTGGAAGTAAAAGTATAAATTGAATCTGATATGAAGTCTTTTAAAGAAAGCGTAATAAAAGGAAAAAGGTATAAAAAAAATACTTCAAAAAATACATCTATGGTTGAAGTGGTTTTGGTATAGGTTTCAATGACGAATTGTACTATAATCTCGGACAGGGGCGGCTCGTAGCTAAAATCAGTGGGGCTGCTGTTCCAGAAATTTTTTTCTGGTACTTTTCAAGGCATGGTTAAAGTTTTTTGTAAAATAAAAGAACCGAAATAATGAGTCAAATAGAATAGCTGAAAATCAAGATACTAATCTAATTCTACACTTTATCACATTCAAGAATATGGTACACGGTTTAACCGAAAAAGTAATAAAATGTCAATACAGATAATATTTTCTAGAATTATTAGATAATAACTTAATAAAATGTCTACTTAAAACCACTATAATCCAATAGTGCTTCATTTAAATCCTATGTACACAGAAACAAATACATAATTAGTTTTTTCTAATTACCTTCTCTTTCGCCCTTCCAGTGTGTTTATGGACAGATTTGGCAGTTAAAGAGCCCATTGCTTTCCGCCATCTTCTGATCACTACTAAAAAAAAACAATTAAACCGCTTTCATACTGCTTCTACCGATTAAACTAGAAAAGCAATCGAACAAGGAACATTCCACAAATACGCGGATTAGAAAAAAACTACTTTCCACCAGTACGCCAGGGTCGGCACTGCGGGAACGATAGTGCTCTCTCTCCCTTGCAGCCTTGCGTGCAGCTTCCTATGTGCGCATGAGCTCAATAGTCAAGCATCACGCCGCTGGAGCTGTGAAGTACCACAGTTTCATACAAAGATTTTTGTATCGTTGTATGAAACTGTGGCACTATCTTATGTACAAGGGTAAAGAAAGAATTAAAGAAAAAAGACTCATTTTATTAAATTTTATCGATAATATAAAGTTTCTCGGTACGTATACGCGAGTTCTTCCTGATTCCGAGAAAATATTAGACCACTAAACAGCAAATAATCTATTACTAAATGTTGTGATATTTATTTAATCGGCTGTAGGATTTTTATTCAGCTTTACGTTGTATCCTTGTTGAAAATCTTCACTAATTATGATTAAGGAAGTTTTTAAGAATAGTATTTACAAATATTTGATACCGCTGATTATATTTTTAACGAAAAAGAATTGTCCGTACCTTTAAGATTTGCTAAGGTCAATTTTGATTTTTCATGACGAACGTATTAATTGATCTCCAAAAATGTGTAATTTCAAGAATAAGTGGCTAGGTTTACTAATTTAAGCGACTACAATGATTTATTACTAATCATAACAAATATGTCTATGTATGTGTATTAAATAAAAATGTAATCCTTTTCGAATCGTCCTAAAAGGTATTAAGAACTTGACTTGAAAGTGAAAGTAAAAGTAAAAAAGCAATTCAAGTTTTTTTTTTTTTTATCCAGTACGGTTTTTCTCCACATGGATGTATTTAAATTTGAAAAAAAAGTTTTTTAATTAACGAAGATTATTTTAATTTTTTGAAAAGAAACATCGTTTCGACTAAAATTAGGAATTATATTTTTAAACAATTTGTAATTATCCCAAAAATGAGGCAATTTTTTGTAGGTTTTGTATTCACATATTTAAAAATTTTCTCCATAAAGTATAATTATTTACGTATAATCTTTGAAAAGTAGTATTTTTTCTCAGCTTTTATTTTGATTTTCTCTTAATAAAATAGAGAAACATGTTTATATTTAACGTATCTATTTACTGTATCGAAAAATGTTTAATTATACTTTTTCTTTGAACTGATTTGGTTAACGAGTTCTATTGAAAAAAAGGACAATTGTTATGTTTTAAAGTTGGAAATCTGTTGTGGGCACCACATGACATCCTTCAACGCCTATTAAATTACATATACACATTTTTTTTTCACTTCATTTAAACTTATTTCATTTGAAAGAGATACGATCCTCCAATTTGTTAATAAAGTGGACAGCTACACAATTGCATTGTGGTAGACACTATATTGCATCGCATTTTTTTGTAGTATCAGCATTTTATGTTAGTTTATGTATTAATTTTGTTTCACGTTGCTCAATTAGTTATATGGTGTAAGGAAGTACGTGTCGGATTCGTAACCGTGCACACATCGGTTCGAATCTGACTTCATTTACATACATATATTTTTTAACTTTTTTAAATTTAAATATACTGAATTGTAAAATTTTTTGAATTAAAATGAAAAGTACATAAAACTTTATTTCATCAATAACTTCGGAATTTTGTAGTTTTTTTTTTTATTGTATTATTATATTATTATTTGTTAAATTTTTTTTTTACAATCAAAGGTTAATAATCATTAATAAATTGATATATTTAAATTTAAAAAAAAAAAGTTAAAAAAATATATGTGTTCGAAGTCGGATTCGAACCCGATGTGTTTTCCCCTTGTAAAATTCAAATATTTCATTAAATAAAATTTTATTTGGTTGTTAAAACAGGAACCAATGAAAATAAGTACCATTTGTGAGATATCGTTGAAAAGCTCTTAATGAGGGCTTATTACTGAAGCTAAGAAAAAGTTCAGAACAAATTTTTTGGATTTTGGTCTCTTTTAGACATATTTGGTCTAGTCGAGTTCAATCAAAAGGGGAGCTGCACAACTAAATGTTACAACAATCCTATATACAAAATGTCAAAATTCTACGGCTAATCGTTTTTTAGTTATGCGAGATAATGCATGCATACATACATATGGTACAGATGTTACGCTGAAACTAATCAAAATGGATTCATGGATGGTTAAAATGGTTATTTCCGTTGAAATCTGAAATTTTTCGCAATTACAATACCTTCCTATACTTCGTGCAAGGAAGTAAACATCTATTCACCAAAATGCATGGGTCCTTTTTTTTAGAATTTAATAAAACTTCGTTATTCACGAAATGAACGTTGTGTATAAAATTAAAAATTTTCATGAAAATTATGATTTAAAATATATCATTTTAACTGATTTTGTTTTGGGGGAGGGTCTCAACATAACAGGATTAAAAAAATTAAACATTAGTCGATTGACGTAATCTTTCTTTAGTCGATATTATGGATTTTAAACTACCTACTGACAGGTTTAAAATTCATTCATCGTTATAATATTGCTCGCAGCAGATGTATATTTTACTTAAGCTCACTCTCTCTCTCCCCTCTCACACTCTCCCCCCTCTCCCACCCATCCTCTCGCTGTTTAGCCTCCTCTATATAAAATTAGTCACATCCATTCAGTAACTTCCAAAATAATTAATTCATATTCAAATATAGAATAAGTACTCATTAATTTTTGTAATTATTATTTTCAATTATTTATTTCAGTAAATTGCCGGTCTCCGTAACGCGAGTGGTAGCGTCTTGGCTTTTCATCCGGAGGTCTGGGTTCGAATCCCAGTCAGGCATGGCATTTTCACACACTCCACAAATCATTTATCTCCATCCTCTGAAGAAATACCTAATGGTGGTCCCGGAGGTTAAAAAAAATTTAATACATTGATTCTTTCCACTCTAATCTCCTAAATTAACTGACAGTTGGAGTTATTAAGTGCGCATATAACTATTCAATTCAGGAATTAAAGAGTAAATCATATATTTCTGGAACCTTCTTGAAGGTTGATGTTTTGAAAGACATGAATCGCTTTTAGCTTCCACTAAAATAACTTAGAGTAAATGAAAGTAAAAGTAAAAAAAAAAAAACCATTACATTTTTAACTGAGATTGGTATTATAGTGGTTGCGTTATAAAAAGCTCTTTAAGATAAAGTAACTTTTCTGCTTTTGTCAGTTCAAGTTGTTAGGTTTAGGTGTTAAACAATAAATATTAACCACAGAACTGCGGACATTGTTACAGATCTGTGATCGTGTAAAGTCTTTGCTGTTTTTCTTGAATATTTATTAAATGGTTGAATGAGTTTGCTTTCGTTCATTGTTTCCATTACAAAACTGCTTATTCAGATTTTATCGTATATAATTGTTCGGTTCTGTAAACTTTTAAAAGATTTATCCATAGCTTCAAAATTATGTCCTTGATTTTTATTATTTTGTTAATTGTAAATGCATTTATTTTTTTCAAAATTTTTTTCAAACAATTAACTAAATAGGAAAAATGTTTAAATGTTTTATGTTATTTAAACAATTGTTAATTGTAAATGCATTTAACAGAAACTAACTAAATGCAATTAACAATTGTTTAAATAACATAATAAAACATTTAAACATTTTTCCTATTTAGTTAATAGTTTGAAAAAAATTTTATCAGACGATTTAAATTTTACTTAAAGTGTAAATCTCAGACGTACATTCGTTTGTTACGTGTTCTTATAAACAAAAAAATTGACATCCCTTTTTTTATTTAAAAATGGTGAACATTCAATTAAAAGAAAATTTGTTTAATTATTAATCAGAAATAATTTTTGCAGATTTTGTGAAAATAAATTGTTGAATAAAAAAATCATGATACCGTTAACGGTTTCTTGCAAAATTTTTCTGATGTAGATTTGTGAAACAAATTAATTTTTTTTTCGAGGCTCGGCTGATAAATTTTGCACACTAACGTGCTACACGGAGACAAAATGTACTATCGTGTTGGGCGTGGCAGCACATGATAGCTAAACTCCCCCTCTACAAACCTGCGATAATTCGTTGAAATTGGTTTACCAGTTTGTTTTCAGTAACATTAAAACGGAGTAGAGTACAACCAATTTGTCAACACTGTTAAAACAGGGAACAATGATAGAATTTTTAACAGAAAAAAATTTAAATCCTACGAATATTTTTCATCGCTTAAAAGCTGTTTACAATAGTGAAACTGTTGACAGAAACATTGTGAATAGGTGGACGTTGAAATTTCGCGAATGTGAAGCCGGTAATTCGGGAATTGAGAACACACCTTGCAGTGGACGACCAGTTTCTGTTACTGACGAGAAACAATGAAAGGAGGTGGACGATTTGTTTCAAAGTGACCGGCGAATCACCCAGCAAAGCATCGCTATTCACTTAGGCATATCTTAAGAACAAGGTAACGGAAGCTGTGACTACTTGGATCCAAGAAAGACCGCCAAATGTTTCAGTGATGGCATGCAAAAACTTGTCACACGTTGGGAAAAGCATTTTGCATTTTGTAGCTAAGCTATTATATTTTTATTAATTTATAATTTAATTCCAATATATATTTTCATTTGCGTGCTACGTATATATATGCAAAATTTATCAGACGAGCCTCGTATTTTGTTATCTTGAATATTAATTTAAAAAAAAAATACATTTTATGTAGTTTCAAGAAGTTCTCATAAATTAAAAAAGAAGATTTTTCTGCTACATTATAAAGATTATTCGGAAGAATTTCGTTTGATAGAGTGCCAAGTTTTTATTATTACAACAGAATTCCATTAAAATGAAAAGAAAAACAAATTTGGGTTAAGTTTTTCTCTTATGTATTAATCATTCTTGATACGAATATAATGAACATCAGGAAGTCTGTATTGCGATTTGAACCTAAAAATCACCCTACTGTGTACGTCACAAAAAAAAAATCGTGTCATTGAAATGTTTTTTCTTACAAATCCTCAGAATGTAGTTTTATAATGTATTAAATTTATTCTTTTCCTTGTTATTATCAATTAAATCTTAAGAAAACTTTTTTGATTTTCGTTAAATTAAGCCTTAAAATTATTCTATTTTTGCCTGATTTCAGTTTCATAATATCGTTGAGAGATTTTATAAAATATTGGTGTGTAAAGAAAAGAAAAAACCATATTTTTATTTTTCTGGAGGAAAGGAAAGAATTTTCATTAAAACTCTTGGAATCTTCGATTGCCTCTTTGGAAAAAGGATATAATTTATTGATGTTATGAAATGTCGAAAAATTTCATTATAAAAAAAAAGGGAAATCCAATTTACGCAAAATTTACAGTAATAGCTACAGGTTTTCCTTAAATAAATTTAAACTTTCGGGGATAACGTATAAACAATCAAATTTTAATATTGTGTTAAACTGACTTCTTTCATTTATTTCCTAATTTGTAAAATAATCTAAAGACAAGTTTTTTTCTTTCGTGATAAACAAACACTATAATTTTATAGTTATGTAGAATTTTGTTTTTTAAACTTTCTGTTTACTAACTTTCTTTGAAAAATATTTAAATTTCGTTATTTTTTTAAATTTTGTGTAATTGCGACAAATTTCGGTTTTCAGATTTCAACAGAAATATCCATGTTGACCATCCCTGAATACATTTTGACTAATTTAGGCGTGATATCTGTACGTACGTATTTTTGGATTATGTACGTACAAAATTTTGGATTTAGGACTGCTGTAACATCTATTTGTGCACCTTCCCTTTTGATTGCAATCGATTTAACCAAAAGCCCAAAATCCCCAAAAAAAATGGTTATTGGACATTTTTTGTAAGTGCAGTAGTAAGTCCTCATTGAGAGTCTCGAGATATATCTAAGTGGCACTTATTTTCATTGACCAGCATTATAGCCAAATATAATTTTAATTAATGAAGTATTTGGATCATACAAAGACACATCTGTTCGAATCAGACTTCATCTCCTTTTTTTTTAACTGCTTTTAATTTAAATATATTGATGTATTAATAATTATTAACCCGTGATTGTAAAAAAATTTTACAGTAAATAATAATTCAATAATAACAATAAAAAGTAAGATATGAAAAAAATCAGAAGTTATTTTTGGTAAAATAGAATTTTATGGACTTTTAAAAACGTGTGTATGTAATTTAATAAGTACTATTACATATGTAATAGATTTGGTAAAACATCTGATTATTTAATATTAATTGAAACTTATAATTTAGAATGTGTTTTTTTTTTTTAATTTTCGTACAAGGAAGTCATATGGTGTCCACATCAGATTTTTTTTACTTAATAACTCATTCTTTCAGAATCTTCATATAATTTTGAAATATTTCGGGCATGAAATAGGTCTATTCTCCTCTTGTTATTACAAAAGTTAAGCACGTGTTTTTAAAAACTTTTTATTATGTTAGACACACTTAAACTTAGTTCTTTTAACTTAAAGGCGACATTCATTTTCTTGACTCTTTCTGTCATCGCATCTTTTTCTAAAACGTTAAGGGTTATGATTTCACCGAGGTATTTAGATTTTGTAACTCTTTGGATTTATTGATTTTCGTCTATTTTGATAATGGTTTCTTTATTTTCTTTATCGTTCGTGAACCGTTCTGATTTGAATCGTGAAGGAGATCTTTAATCATGTTTTATTTTCGCATTCGTTTAATTTTTTTTATTTTAATTTGTGCTTCTTGATAGTTTTTAGCGAAGATTGCAATATCATCTGCAAATGGTAGCAGTTCTGTATTTACGTCCTTTTTTGTAATTAATAAGGCTTTTGCGATGTTTAGTTTCTCCAAGTTCTTTTGTTGGTTCATTCTCCGATCACATTTTCCAGTGCACAATCGAACAAGATTGGGGACAGTCCATCCATCGTTTCACTCCTGTTTTGACTTCAAAAGGATCGGAAAGTTTGCCCAAGAACTTTCTCTTTTTTCTATTTAACCTACGGAACCACCGTAAAGTATTACTTCAGAGGATGAATGAGGATGATGTGAATGAAGTGTATTCTTGTACAGTCTCAGGTCGACCACTCCTGAGAAGTGTGATTAATTGAAACCCAACCACCAAAGAACATCGTTGTCCGCGATTCAGTATTCAAATCCGTATAAAAGAAAACTGCCTTTATTAGGAAGTTAATTTTTTACCGATTAAAAACTTCACTTAACTTTTAACATAACTTAAGCTCAAGAGCTTAACTTTAGATTTTATGTTTTGTAAATTTATTGGATTATACTTATTGTTTTCGCGTCTATTACTACTTTACTGAACAATAACTTGGTTATGTTAAGTTTGAAAAGTACACAATTATTGCTAAATTTTATTTTAAAAATTAAAAAATACAAAAATTTACAGAATGTCGTAAAGCGTTTGCTAACTATTAAATTTAAGTACTTTCACTTGTCTCATTGTCATAGAAGTAAAGTAGCGTATAAATTAAGTTACTTATAATACGATATTGCATCAGTTTTTTTAAATTTGAAAAGTAATTGCTTTTAAGAGAAAGTTATTCCTTTTTTTTTTTTTTTAGTAGAATCATGTTCTTCGCTAAATTAATGATGTAAAAAAGTGGTTACTTGTGTAAATTATGAGACAAAAATTTATATTTTCTAGTGAATGGAAAAGAAAAGCAGTTGTTACAGAGTTAAATCGTAATTTTTATTTCCTTGTACGAGTAGAAGTGGAAGTATTGTAATCACGAAAAATTTTGGTTTTCAGATTTCAGTAGAAACATTCATCTTGACCATCCCTGAATCCATTTTTATTAGATTCGGCGTTACGTCTCTATGTACGTATATTTCTCGCATAACTCAAAAACGATTAGCCATGGAATGTTAAAATTTTGGATTTAAGACTGTTGGAACATCTAATTGTGCGCCTCATTTGAAGTAATAAGTCCTCTGAGTGTTTTTTTAACGATATATCAAATATGTGGTACTTACTTTCATTGGTTCCAGAGTTACAGCCACGTAATATTTTTTATTAATGATATTTCATTAATTGGATCTTATAAGGAGAAGACACATCGGTTCGAATCAGACCTCATCTACTTTTTTCTTTTTTAACGTTTTTTTTTTTTTTTTATTTAAATATATTGATTTGTAATAATTATTAACCCGTGTGTTTGTAAAAAAAGTTTTACATTAAATAATTCTTTAATAACAAAAAAAAAAAATGTGAAATGTGAAAAATGTCAGAAGTTACTAGTGAAATAAAATTTTATGTACTTTTAAAAATTGGTTTATATAATTTAATATGCATTTAATATTACAAATATTTGTGTATTTGTAATAAATTTGGTGAAAGTCATCTGATTATTTAATATCAACTGAAAATTATAGTTTAGAATCGTATTATTTTTGGATTTTTTATTTAATTTTGTTAATCTTATTAGTAATAAAAGTAATAAAGGGACTTTTACTGTATTTCATGTAAGATTGTTTAATTAATAATAATTGTATAAGTATTTGATGCTAATAAAAACTAATATTTCAGCAATTGCGTAACTGTCCACTTTATTAAAGAATTGGAGGATCGTATATCACTTCAAAGTGAAATACGATTTACCCTCGTAAGTTTAAATGAACTACAGAAAAAAATGTGTGCATGTAATTTAATAGGTGTACAAGGAAGTCATGTTGTGTCCACATCAGATTTATGAGATTTTGTTTAAAATTTTATTGCATCTTAAACGAGTTGCAATAAATTAAGAGTTTATCTAGATAAACTATATCATATTAATATGACTCGTCGCTTTCCGTGTAGAAAAGTGTATTTTATACCATCTATCTTTTTACGGTTGTAATCCGTATAAAGACCTGTGGTACAAGTGACCGTAATCAGAGTTACTTTCTTTGATAGTAATGAAATTCATTACACGACCCATCCTGAAAATTTAGTTTCTCTGTTTGATCGTATTTTAATAGAAGTTATACATTATTGTTAAAAATTTAATTTACTCTGACTTCTCTCTCAAAAACCTTGATCTTTTATCTGCTACTTAACTTCAATTTTATTTCATTTTTTTCTCTAAGGTCAGCATCTCAAATGATATCGAGACGTCCTTTAACCTGTAATTCTTTAACCTGTATTTGCTGGAATTCCAGGTTTTCTCTCCGTTGAATTTTATTCATAGTTTTATTGTGCATCTTAGTAAAGTTTAAATGATATATTTAGGTAGATTTCATAAGAAAGCTATCTATTGTAATGGGTACCACGATTCGACTTCCAGAAAATTTCGACATATCTTCGCGTTTCACATCCCAAGACCCACTATCCGTATAAAAGCCACTACCATATCATTATATCCCAAAACTACTATCCGTTCAAAAGTTTATATATACATATTTTACTTTCTTGTGGACGCAATAACTGCCGTAATTTTGTGCCAATCACTTTCAAATTGATGAATAAAATATAACGATCCAAATTCTCGATCGAGTTCGTTATTGGGCAAAATCGCACCATGGAGGTGGAATGGAAGGGGTCTTTTTCGAAAAAACAAAATATCGCTGTAACTTTTTTTTAAAATAAAATATCGAATTCGTTTCAAATTCCTACTATTCTTTGAATAAAGGCCTAAAACTTATCTAAGTTTTCTGATATCTCCAACCGTTGGCCCAGGGGATGGAAAAATGGGATTTCAAGACAAAAAACCTTGTACCTCCCTTAATAAGCATAGTGTCTACCTAAAATATTTTGTCTGAAACAATTTTTGACATGTGAAACTTTTTTCAAATTGTCATATGAGTAAATTTGAAGTTTTTCTTAACTTTAAAGTGGAAATGTTTTTTATCACCTCTTTAGCACCGGTGAAATCTACCTTCCGGCGTGCCGAAAGGGGTTCTTTTTTAAAAATATATTTTGCTTGAATGGATTTTTAAGGTTAATTAATGAAATTTTACTAAGGAAATTATTTCGGAGAAACACATATTAAATATTAAAATTAAACAGTTATTGTTTCTTATTCTAAGTTAGATTCTAATACTAGATCGTGGATACCGGTGTTCTTTGGTGGTTGGGTTTCAATTAACCACACTTCTCAGGAGTGGTCG
>JAAAKQ030109758.1:0-14111 GCA_010016005.3 Zanna intricata
GTGTGTGTGTGTGTGTGTGTGTGTGTGTGTGTGTGTGTGTGTGTGTGTGTGTGTGTGTGTGCGTGTGTGCGTGCGTGTGTTCGTGTGTGTGTGTGTGTGTGTGTGTGTGTGTGTGTGTTCGTGTGTGTGTGTGTGTGTGTGTGCGCGCGCGTGTGTGTGTGTGTGTGTGTATTTGGCTTTATATCTCAAAGAAAAAAAATTAAGATAATTTAGCAAGCCCTACATTCCCTACCCTTCCTTCATCTTATTAATTAGTCGGGCAACCGCCTACAGACATGAAACCGCCTGCGACTACCTCTGCGAAGGGAGTGTATTGAAACCTCTACAAAACTACGGCCTCATCAGACTCATTCGTACCAGATTGAAAAGTCTTCATTGGACTGATTGAATGGGAATCACGTCGGGAAAAGGACGCAGATATTTTGTTAATTTCCCAAGATTTCACTCGAGTAAAAATACTTTTCAGAAACATGATCTGCAAAGGATTGGAACGGAATTCCAAGCTCTGTCCATCTTTTAAAATCAAAATCAAAATAAATATATAACGTTTATTAAAAATTAAATACCTGCCAGATAAATTGAGAGTGCCAACAAGGGATTAACTTCCAAGTTATATAATAAATAGGGGAATAAATCATCCCCTGATGTCCTTGCATTCCTTTCTGTTTATTAAATTTTTTACGGTTATTTCTATTTTTAGGGTATTATGCAATTATTTATTTTTTATAAGATGATGTATAGGAAACACTGAAGAAATGTTTTATCTGTAAGAGCTTAGACTTTTTGAAAATGATAGTTGTTATAATTTATCATTGAAGTAATGTAATCAAAAATGCCAGTGAAAAGTTTTGAAAAAATTTTGGTTGTTTGCTTATTTAGATATTTTTTTTGACTTTAAACGTTTCAGTTTGTTTTTATGTTAATTTTTTCTCTCTAAATTATAGGTTATATCAGAGTGATAACAGTTTTTGTATCTTATTATAGACATTAAGGTTTAATATTCCTTCTATCATTAAAAACAAAAGTTATATTTACTTTTATAACTTTTTACTGTTTCAGCCTATCGAATTGAATTATTTTATTTTTAGTACTTTTATCTAAATGAGGTGCTATCAGCTTAGAAAACTTCTCAGCCTTTATTAAAGAATTTAAGAGTTAATACACACTCCCATCCTACCACTAAA
Source organism: Zanna intricata (assembly GCA_010016005.3). NCBI lineage: Eukaryota > Metazoa > Arthropoda > Insecta > Hemiptera > Fulgoridae > Zanna > Zanna intricata. Next base: position 1,185 of record JAAAKQ030109758.1, read on the forward strand.
CGTAGGAATTAGATTAATTTTTTTTAAAGTTTTCAAATAACCAAAATTATAGTAAATTTGTAGCGTTTTTAAATATATTATAAAATAGATTGCTAGGTCATCATATCTTATCACACAATTTTATAAATTTCTATAACTTTAACAATATCTTATTAAAATTAGTAAAGTTATTAATAAAAAATAAATAATTAGAGAATTAGTAAGGTCAAAAGAATAATAGTGTTCAACTGCATTAAAGTATTAATGAATATAAGTAAAATTTTAAGCAACAAAATTTTAATTTATAAACTGTATACTAATACCAGGAAAATTAGGTAATTCTTAATCTTATATTTCTTATTTCTAAGGTAGATTAATTTAAAATTTTAAGAAAAAGTATTATTTGGAAAAATGTTTACCCATATGTAAAAGAAAAAAAAACAAACAAAAAAACTTAAGTGGGTTTAAAAATGTTTTAACTTTCTGCTTCGTAATTTAATTAATAAATTTAATAAAAGAAAGATAAAAAACAAATTAGTGTTTAGAAGTACAGGTATATATAGTATTTACAAGTAGTGTACTTATTTACGTAAAACATTAAATGAGGAAGATTATGAAAAGAATTTTGCTGTTATATAAGTATATTGTTGTTATTGTTATGGATTATTTTTAGTTTTCTTTCCGTTATGTTTTAAAAATTGGTTATTAATTTAATATAATTGCGCAAAAATAAAACTGTCCTAATTATTATGATTTTTATATTGTTCCAATTTGTACTGATGTTTCACGAATGTAAAAAAACTTTCAGGACATATTCTATTGAAAAAAATAAAAAGAAAGTATGTATATATGTAGGTTCGGAAACGCTTCGTTAGCAAGTGTTGGCTAGCGAAAGATTTCATTCTGATTTCCGCACCTTCCTTTAAATTAAGCCAGACTGGTGTAATAATTGTTCGCCAGTATTAAATGATAAAATTTTATTTATATATGTTGTATTTTATATGACATTTACTAGATAAATTGAGAGAAAAAAAATAGATCTCAGAGTTAAATTTTTAGTAATTTTTGAGAAATATGAGGTAAAAAACAATATAACGGTAATCAAAAAACAACATTGTTAAATGGATAAAATTTTAGGAATCTAAAAACAAACGTAAGAAATTCGAAGATTATTAAAAATAAAAATATCAAAATGTGATAAATTTTATTTAGGTATTAAACGAAACGTTTCCTAACCTATATTTATATGTAAGTTATTCTTTATTTTTACCAGTAAAATATGTCCTGAAAAATTTTGATATTCTTCGTAAATGATTCTGTATTATTAAGAAAGAAAAGTGATAATTTTGTTAATATTAATAACATTATTTAACCTACGGACTAACAGTTCATTAGCTATTGCATTCATCCGGAGGTCCCGGGTTCGAATCCCGGTCAGGCATGGCATTTTTCACACACGCTACAATTCGTTCATCTAATCCTCTGAAGATATAACCTAACGGTGGTTCCGGAGATGAAAAAAAAAAAAATTAGCTATTTCAATTATACCTCAGTTGTTTCACTCCCGTAACAAATATAAATTTAAAAATAAAATTATTTCTAAAAAAATCTGATATGGACACCACTTAACTTCCGTGTACGAAAATTAAAAAATAATACGATTCTAAATTATAATTTTCAATTAATATTAACAATCAGATGTTTCACAAAATCTATTACATATACACAGGTGTATATGTAATATACGCTACCACTCCGGTTTCCGTGGCGGAGTGTCCGTGGCGTAGCGTCTCGGCCTTTCATCCGGAGATCCCGGGTTCGAATCCCGGTCAGGCATGGCATTTTTACACACGCTACAATTCATTCATCTCATCCTCTGAAGATATATTTATCTGTGGTTCCGGAGGTTAAACAAAAAAAAAAAAAAATTACATGTTATGAAATAATGCCTATTAAATTACATATACACAAGTTTAAAAGTCCATAAAATTTTATTTCACTAATAACTTCTGATTTTTTGTCTTTTATTTTATTATTATTTATTGTAAAATATTTTTTTTACAATAACAAGTTAATGATTATTAATAAATCAATATTTTTAAATAAAAAAAAAAAAATGTTTAAATTTAATTAAAAAAGTTACAAATAACAGAGATGAAGTCTGATTCGAACCGATGTGCCTTCTCCTTGCAAGATCCAAATATTTCATTATTTAAAATGTTATTTGGCTATAATTCAGGAACCAATGAAAATAAGTACTACTTATGATACAACGTTGAAAAGCTCTCAATGACGGCTTATTATAATGCAGTTAAAAAACTATAAAATCAAAATTTTGAGGTATTTTAGACTTTTTCGTATTCAACAAAATAATTTCCGTTTTTTTTTTTTTGGATGTAGAATTACCTAATTTAACAACAGAAGTACAAATACATCAAACAATAATGGATTAGAAAAAGCAAGGAAAGTTTCAAACAGAAATTTGATATAATTATCAAATACAGATATAGGGATTAGAAAGAATTAAAAAAAAATTGAGTAATGTGCATTGCTTTAAAACAGTAAAACATGGAAAGTAGGAAAAGGTGAAATTTTTTTAATGAGATTTTACTGACGGATGATAAAAAATATAATTTAAATAAATTTATTTTAAATTAATACATTTTATTTTAATCAGTTTACAATACGTTATTTAAAAGAAAATAGCTTCAGGGTAAGTGTGCATCTCCATTGATAAAACAAAAGAACAGCCAAATATTTGCCTGTATGGGTCAAATCCATGGCTAATCAGATCAGTGTCACAAACTACACAATTAATTTTGAAATAAAAAATAGATGTGATTAAAGTCCATGTATATTTATCATCATCATTTAATTATCTGCTTTCAGATAGGTCCCTGCACTCCGTTCATTCCTATTACAGTTAAATATTTGAGATTCTAATAGTTTTTTTTTTTCTATGTCGTCTGTAATTTTTACTCTTTTCCCACCGCGCTGTTCCTTGTACTGATCCTTCTAGCATTTTTTTAATCAATTCTTTTCTTCCCATATTTTTCAACCCGTTAGCTTTCTTATTTTGAATTCTTTTAATTAGTTTCTATTTTCGTTCACTCTCCTTATTACTTTTTTATTTTTTCACTTAATATTCTCCATTCTTCTTTATCCCTATATTTCAAAATATTCCAACCTTTTTTTTTCTTTTTCTAAGCGTCCATAGTTTTATATCCGAAGAGTATATTTTACAAGACTATTCTCCAAATCTTACTACATAATAATTCTTTCTTTCCGATAAATGTTTTTTTAATTATTTAAAATCGTAAAGTCCATATTAAGAGATTTAAAATATACATACGTGAGATGATACGTGTAAATTAAATAAATGTACATACTAAATAAATTACTAACTAAATAACAATTTAAATTAAGACTATGAAAGTTTATTTTAGTGCTTAGATGATGTGATAAAAGTTTGAAGTGAAATGGTTTTAAACGAAGAGAACAATTTATAATCTTTTGAAGAGAGGTGGTAAAATATTTATAATGATTTTCAGACCCCATTAATTTGGTAGTTTAGAGATGTGAAAAAGGCAAAAACTGCGAAGAAAGACAAATAGTTGATATATAAATAGTTAATTTCAGCACACTTTGAAAAACTACAATAAGTGTAGCCTAAAGATCAGAAAGGAATGAAGAAAAGTGACTAATACCAGTCAGATGACTAATGATCCATTAAAAAAAAAGTGGTCATTTATTTACTATAATTGCTTCATATCACCGTAGTATTTTATGAAACATTTGTTTTTAACTACCAATTATGATAGTAACTAAGAATTGAAACGCTTAGAAAAATAAGTTTATATTCTTTGAAGCTATTTTCTCTACTCTTAATTTATTAATTCTTACATTCCTTTCTACTTTCTTCTTGTCCATATAAATATAAAACACCTATAACAACACTAAATAGCAAGAATAATAATAGTAGTGTTAATAACAAGAAGTTAATAACAGCCCTACATATTTATTAGATGTATACCTAACTAAGTACTCGTGGATTTATAATTGAGTGTAATGTTGTCCCAGTAGTTAATTGTATAGAATCTAGTCAAGTTTTTCCCCTGCAATTGTAAACCGGTGTTACGAGTGCGTAGAATCTTTTTACTTTACAGTTAAGTTGAAGTTTAATTGAGTTATTTTTATTGTGTTACTTTTTTTACACACACGTCCTATTTAATAAATTAATTAATTCATATCGAAATGCAGTATTGTAATAAAAAACCATTATTCCGTTTTCATTACCTTTTTTATCTCTAACAATATTTATATAAAAATTTACAGTCTTATCTGCGAGAAATTTTTTCGCAGTTTTGTTGTTTTTTAATGTTATTCTCGTATTATCCTAATCTAGAGAATAAAAGATCGTGGTGGTGGTGGTGGTGGAGGGGGTACGGCTTCAGTACCTCAAAGCTGCCCCAAATATTTTGCATTGCGAAGGAAGCAAAATATTTGGGAATTATGTTGGAGGAGGGATGTCGTTTTACCCGACACATCCAAGAAATCTGCTCTCGGGCGGAATCAAATATGGCCAGTCTTGGTAAAATTTTGTGTTCGATTAAGGGCCCGAGTGAGCCAAGGAGACGAACCATAATGGCTACGATTACTTCGGTGTTGTTGTACGCATCCCCAGTTTGGGATAATGCAATAAAAGTTAAGAGGAACCTAAGGCGGCTCAGGAGCACTCATAGAAGAGCTCTTTTAAAGGTGGTTCATGCCTATAGAACGGCAGGGTATGAGGCGGTCTGTGTCCTGTCGGGGGTCCCTCCAATTGACCTTATAATAGAGGAGAGGAAACTGAGGTTTAATGGCTTGACTAAAGCTGATGCAAAACAGGTTGTGCTACAAAAGTGGCAACAAAGATGGAGGGATCACCCGGGATCAGAGTGGACAAGGAGGCTAATTAAGGATGTGAAGGCCTGGGTTGGAAGGCGACATGGTCACCTGGGTTATCATATGACCCAGGTACTGTCTGGCCATGGATGTTTCAAAAAATATATGTGTGCTATTGGGAAAAGGACTGAACCCAACTGTGACTATTGCGGAGAACTGGACTCAGCAGAGCACGTAATATTTGAGTGTAATCGGTGGGAGATGATGAGAGGTGAGTCGGGGATCGGCTTGACAGTAACGCCGGACAATATAATTAGGGTTATGCTGGAATCCCAGGATAAGTGGAGAAAAGTGGAGACAGCTCTGAGAGATATTATCCACGCGAAGGAAGAAGACGACCGAAGAAGAGGCTACTAAGGGTGTGGGATCGGAGGGGGTGACAGCCCCGGTCAGGAGGGGCGACATGCTTAGGTGTGTCGTTTCCAATGATTGGCTGGGGATTCCGTCCCTCTGATCCGGCCCCCTTGAAGAAGAGTCGTAAAACAAGTCCCAGAGACCCCTGAAATCCCGTTGTTTGTTTTGTTTTGAAAATAAAGAGATGTGTGTATAAAGATCCTTATCTGAGCTCCAATCTTTGTGTTTTTCCTCCGGATCGTGTAAATGCTTAAGTGCGGGTCCGATCCGGAGGGGAAAAAAAAAAGAAAAAAAAAAAGGTTGGTTTTAAAGTTCTTTAGAGATGCGTCTTTTTTCCCATACTAGGAGCAATATTTCAGATAAATTTTTATTCTTTTATATTAAGAGCGGCTGATTTGTAAACGGAAGGTGGAAGGAATATCATCATTGACCAGTAATTTTTCAATTTTTAGTATTATCGTGCTCTTTTTTTTCGTTTCTTTTTCTGTTTAGCCTCCGGAACTACCTAAGGTATTACTTCAGAGGATGAATGGGGTTGATGTGTATGAATGTAAATGAAGTGTAGTCTTGTACAATCTCAGGTCGACCTCTTCTGAGAAGTGTGATTAATTGAAACCCAACCACCAAAGAACACCGGTATCCACGATCTAGTATTCAAATCCGTATAAAAGTAACTATTTTTATTAGGATTTGAAGAACCTTAGAACTCGTGACTTTGAAATAAACTGATTTGTGATGTCGTGTTAACCTCTAGACCAGCCCGATGGACTTCTATTAAATTTTCCATCACCAGCAAAATCTCTTACCATTTGGATATCCGAAACTAACAACATGAGAACGTTGGCAAATCAGCATTTCCCCTGAAATAGTGGTAAAGGATAAAACTTAAAAAGCTCAGTTGATGCGCAGGGTGGAAGTAGACCGATGATTGCCTTCTTGTTATCTACGTCATCCTATTGCAGTATACTATCCCTCCGACACATTATTAGCATTACCGATACTTCTTCAGTTATTCCAGATAGACATTTTGCGCATCTATCTGTTTACGGTTTCTAAATTTTGAAGTGTTATACTGTATTTAACCAATTGACTGTCACACCATTTTTGACTGGCTTAATGCAGTAAGCCAGCTAAATTTCAATGTGACGTGCCACTGTGGCCTACATTATTTTTTTGCTTTTCTGTACTTTCATACTGGCATATTAATTGTAAAATTGGTAATTTTAATGTTTCTTTTTGTTTTGGTTCTCTAATTGTGAGATTCCAATTGGAATCTCATGGCCTCCTAGATAAGTTAAAATTCAAGAATAACAATTTTTGTCTAAGTGTGATGTCATATGGAATCTCAGCAAAATTAACTTATAATTAGAATGAACATTATGAGTGAATTGTAAAGAAACCTTTACCAGAATATAAAAGATAATTGGCTACTACATATCGCGGGAAGAAAAGAGATCATGTAAACATTGTAAGAATGCAAGTTTAATTAATAAAGAGGGCAAAAAAAAAGATTTCAATTAAACTAAAATGAAATGGGACTGAAAATTTTTGAACTAAAGGTTTTTTTACGTTGAAATAGAAGAGAATGGAGATAGGAATGGGCCAAGGAATCTAAATCAGGCTAGATAACCGTATCATAATGATAATCATGATTCAAATTACGTATGTAGGTAAGATTTGGATCTCTGGCCTTCCCGAAAGCATTTGTTAGGTTGGCCTTCTGTTTCTACTGCTATTTTTGGAATAAGAATTTTCTGGCTAGATTCAATGGAAATACTACACTAAAAGCAGACAGATTTCACACAAACATTTACGCTTGTAAATTGTAATTCAACGATTTTTTTTATCATTTTGTTGATTTAAGTTGACAAAATCGTAGTTTACTGGTAGAATAATTATTATAAGTAAAAATAAATTTTTACTTTCTATGTGTACACAGAAAGGGATGTTTCTGTTACAAGTACAATATTATTAAAGTCTTGCAGATGGCCAGAAAGTAGAATCTCAACTAATAGTATATAATATTAATACTAGATATGAATTAATATATTTAATAGATACACTTTTTATTCTTATAGATTATATTGAATTACAATCTATTAATCGCTGTGAAAGATGTAGGGTGCAACCGGTCCTGTTACCTCCGGAACAGCATTCTGTGGGGATAGATTTGGCGCTTCTCCCAGATTCTGCTACTATTCTACCCAAGGGAGAAGCGTCCGTAAAAAAGCAGGGATAGGACTGTTTTTTTTACAGGCGCCATTAAAGGAAGTGTCTCGAATATCAGTTATCTTCGCCACTTTGTAATTTATATATTAGTTTTCAGTACTATAGTCTACATATTTTATTGTTCTCTTAAAACTGCTAATATTAATAAAAATCTGTACACAAAAATTCTATAAATAATAATTGTAATTTAAATGTATGTATTATTAGCTGAAATATTTTTGTAAGTTTTTAATTGTCTGAATTATTTTTTTTTATCAATAATTATATATGTGATGTTATACGCATGCATATAGTTCTAGAATAAATTTTGATTTATGAATGACCTTTTTTTTTTTTAGATAAAAAGTTTTGAAAAAATTCGCAGATAAATGGCATGTTTGAAAAGAAATAGTGTTACTGATAAATTAATAATTACGAGATTTTTTTTAACATTCGTTACTATTGTCTTCTGTATTTTTTAATTGTGCATTGCCTATATGATTTAAAATTGTTGTAAAAAAAAAAAAAACTGGCCAAGTATGGCATGACTTTCCCAGCTATTGATAATAAAAGTTATTATAAGAGTTATAGCCAGAAATAAATACTGTTTTTTTAACAATTTATCATAATTATAATTATTATTTTAATTAAAATAGTTTATATTTAAAAAATACTCGTACTAGCAGACCCGGCAATATTTCGCTATTGATAGATTTGAGTATATATATATATATATATATATATATACATACAGGGTGATTCAAGAAGAAACTGAGAAACGTCGGGAGGTGAATTTACAACCAAAAATAAGAAAAATTTTCATATAAACAAAGGTACGGAATCGCATCGTTAGCGTATTAAAGATTTCTCCCTGTAAAATTTAGTAAATTTTATGTAAAATGATCTGAAAAATTGAATAAAACAGGCCCCACACCTGTAACTAGAGTAATATTTAATATACGAGTATATGACGAAATACGAAAAAGTCGGTCTCTAAAAACATTTTTTCGTTTAGGTTTGAAGTGCATTAACTTTTTTAAATTAGTAATAAACACGTAAACGTTTTAAATAAACATGTAGAAAATTTAATTCTGAAGAAAATTATGTAAAATAAGTCAATCATAAAACAAACACAAACGTAGAAAAAAATAGTTTTTTATCACACAGAAAAAACAGAATTGTAAACAAATATTTGAAATTACACAGAAAGTAGTTGTAATACTTGGTAACACATAAAGGAAACAAAGCAAATACAAAACTTCTAATACTAAATGATCACAGTTTGAATGTTTGATAAAACATTAAAAATAAAACATTATGGAACTTCACAAAATTTAACCTTTCAATTTATCCCTTTTTTCTTTACTTCCATTTTCCCTTTTTTCCCGCGCTTAAATCAGTCCAGTAATTTTTTTAATCTATAGCGGACACACATAGGAATGTTGCCTTTTATTTATATATAGAAGAAGAAAGTCTGTTTGTATATTAGTTTGTTTGTTTCGTAAATATCTCGACACCGGCGCCACCTAGCAGATATACTTTTTTCAAAAATGTTTCTTTTTACGTAACTAATGTAGATTCTGAATATAAACCCAAATCCGTGTTCTAAATTCCAACCCGGAATACATTTTTTCAAAATATCTCGATCAAGCGAATCCATTTTTTGTAAAAGTATTTCTTTCCATGTAAGTAACACATATTCTGAATGTGAGGCAAATCGGACAATAAATACAATTTTTCGAAATAATTCGATCCCAGCACCATCTAGCGGATCCAAACTAATTCAAAAACTTTTTTTCTTTTTTTTTTTTACCTCCAGAATTACAATTAAGTATTACATCAGAGGATGGAGATGAATGATGTATAGCGTGTGTGAAAATGCCATACCTGACCGAGATTCGAACCCGGGACCTCCGGATGAAAAGCCGAGACGCTACCACTCGGCCACGGAGGCCGGCTAATTCAAAAACTTGTATATAAAAACATGCACGTATCGAATGCAATGTTGAGTCAAAATTTTGAAGTAATCGGTGAAGAACTTTCTGAGATTTAAGATTTTGAACAAACGAACATTTACATTTTTATTTATATAGAAGATAGATAGTCATTGTATTTTTTAGCGATGGGTAAAATATTTTAATAAAAACTTTTCTAAAAATTTTCTGTATTGGTTAAGACTAATAAATATTCTTAAAGAAAGTTTTCTGTTAATCCTTCAATAAATACTGTAATAATAACTAAAAAAAAAAAATGATATAAAAAACTTTTCTGCATTTTAAGTCTAGGGTCTGTAATTTAAAAAATCATTAGACATATCTTAATACCTCTACATATAAAGAATAATTTTCAAAAAATTTTGAAATATGTTTAAATCGAAGGGAGATATATATATTTCGATTTTAAGAGATAGGATATTTTGAAATAAACTTTTTTTGCATTATTTATATAAGCATTTTAGGTAACAGATTTGCTTTAATAAAGTTTTCTCTAAATTGCCTCTGAAGAAAATTGAAATCAGTTTTTTCACGATATCCACTAACAATTAATTTATAATTATAAAAAAAAAATTAATACGATCAATCTTCCATACACAGAAATATTTGAGCTAAATTTGAAGAAAATAGGTTTGGTCAATCCTGAAGTAGAAGGCCAAATGCTGTACGAGATACATATTTATACGATACACATATACGACACACAAACATTAATACCAATTTTGATATTACTGATATAAATGACACACACACACATACATACTGCCTTTTTTTCTTTTTTTTTTTTTGATAAACGTAAAGATTTGGAAAAAATCTAATTTTTTTTTATCACTATATTTTCTCTCAGTGGCAGATAGTGAGACATGATGAATGAAACGTTGAGGAGAATAAATCAAACCTGCGAGGAGGATGGGATGAAGATAAATATAAAGAAGACAAAAAGCATGATAATTAGTAAATCAACCAAAAGGGCAAAAATTAGAATTAGGGGAAATAAATTTGAGCAAGTGCCTTCCTTCAAGTACCTGGGGTGCATCATTAAGGAAAATATGAAGTGTGATTAGGAAGTTAAAGTACGAATTGTTAGGGCAAAGGAAGCATTCACCAAAATGAGGAAAGTGCTCTGTAACAAATTAGATCTGCGACTAAGGAAAAAACTTGCAAAATGTTTTGTGTGGAGTTTGGCCCTTTATGGGGCAGAAACATAGGCTATTAGAAAGGGTAAGGAGAGAAGATTGAAGGCCTTTGAAATGTGGGTGTGGAGGAGGATGGAAAAGATCAGCTGGTTGGAAAGAGTTCGGAATGAGGAGGTTCTTCGTAGAGTGGAAGAAGAGAAGGCGCTTATCGAAGTAATAAAAAGAAGAAAATGCAGTTGGTTGGGATATTGGTTGAGACATGATTGCCTCCTGGTGACGGCATTGGAGGTATTTGTAACAGAGTCGGAAACGAATGTCATCACAAAAAGAGAAGGAAAATGAAAAGAGTGGCTCAGAAGAGCAGAATGGAGGACGACTATGTGAAGGACCTGCCTTTGGGCAGAACACTACTAGTACTGCTACTACTATTGTACTTTCTCTTTTAATTTAGCTATACCACCTTATTTTTCGGAAAACTAAAACGCGAGAAAATTACGATTTTCCCGCGTTTTTCTCCCACTAAAAATCCCACGATTTTCCCACTAACATATCTTATTCAAAGTATTAAAGAGGAAAGGTTTAATAATAAGGGAAGGAAAAATAAGAAGAATTTTATTATTATTTGCTGTAGTAAAATCACCAAAAACTAATGAAAACTTGACATTAGATTGCTTTATGAATGTTCATGATATACGAGTATATTAACACGTTCTAATTTTGATTTCTTGCATCGACCAAACGTGAAAATTGTTTTACTTTAACCACAGCTGTTTCAAATCTTGGTTTCAAAAATATTGGGTTTATGAACATCTGCGAGAAAAAGAAATTGAAAAATGTAGCTCTACATTTAAAAATTCTGATTTTATTTATTTTGATTAATAATGAATTCTTTTCAACAGCTAATTTTATATACAGATGTTTTCGAGCAGGTACAAAATTGAGCATGGGATATCTAGTACATTTTATATGTAGGTTCAAGACATTTTCTTTTACTTTTTTCATTCTTTTTTTGTTTGTTTTTTTTTGTTTTATCAACCCGGAGTTAATTTTTATTTATTTATTTTTTTAAGAAAATTAGTATTGTATAACAATTCAGTAAATAATACGCGCGCGTGTGGACAAATACACATACATGCTTTTAAGATCTAACTCTTATTTACACCTTTCTGGTATACAACACAATTTAGAATATATTTTTTTAACTTTAACTAAGAAACCGTAAATATAAAGGAAAGATTTCACTATCAGTGCGGAGAACTTTAAATTTTAAAAATTGCAAGCTGTACGTAATTGCCACGAGAACGGCCCATAGTCCATAATTCAGCATTATTTCTGTATTCGTTGGTAAAAAAAAAAAAAAAAAAAAAAAAAACATGTTTAAGGGTTGAAAATGGTAAGTAAAATAGTTGCCAGCTCTCTGTTTACGATGTTATATGTTATTAATACCAGTTTGTGATATAATTGAATCCCGTAAAAAAAATTATAATTGCAATTTTTTCGTTCGTCTTACTAGTTCCAAGTAGGGCACACTAAATTTATTTTAATCATCGTTGTATGTTATTAAAATAACGTAACAGTTGTACAAATGTAGTGTTGGTGTCATTAATAACATGTGACAGGTGGTTATAATTCAAATTTTGAACAGGTGTTGCCAAATCTGAAGCATTTTAAAGTCTCTGTTTAGACAGCTGTATGTAGTTTTATGTATATGTATATATTTTAGCACTTGTCATTTCTTTTGTATTGTGTTCTATTTCTAAATTTAATCCTTTTTTTTCTCTTACTGTTTCTCTCCTTCTAGACATAGAATATATGTTCATCTATAAGTAAAAGTATATATTTACAGCACCAAAACTAAATAAGAGTAGAAGTTAAATCTTACTTAGTTTTTCTGTACGTTTTTTTATTTAAAATTGTTTCTATAACTTTCTATTATTTTCTTATTTGAAATTAGATAATATATAATTTATGGCACAGTAATATGTGTAGTATCAGTAACCTGTACGGATTACACTGATAAACATAATTTTTGTTTCCTAACATACGATACATTATTTTAATCTGTTTTTTGATGCTGAAAGCGAATATGAACTCAGAATCTTTCTATCACTCACCATTTTTGAAAAATGTTTTAATTTTAATTAAAGGATTATTTTTTTTTTTTTTTTCATTTTTCAATGGGTTATTGAAAGGATCTTTGTTCATGAGTTATTAAAAGGTAATCAGTTTTCAATGAGTTCTAGTAAAGATAAAAATTTTTATACGGATTTGAATACTAGATCGTGGATACCGGTGTTCTTTGGTGGTTGGGT